>VDFB02000015.1:41886273-41959044 GCA_007258455.2 Sequoia sempervirens
TACATTTATCTCATTTAACCTCTATGATTTTCCCCCTCACACAACTTCCACATCAACTCAAAAAGATATGGCAGTACAATTACATTTAATTCTCACTGATCTCCTAAAATGATTCATTTGACAACATAGTGAGCACCTTTGACAATCATAATCTCCTTTGACATCAATGACAACCTTTTTTCAACAATGATTTGGTAGTATCACAATACTATATTTATAGTTATGAAGCTTTATCTTGTTGGTTTTGGATAATTCATCATTAGGTCACAAATTTGATGGTAGAGGTTATGAGAGGAAACCCCATTTTATGAGGGGGTTGTATTATGGATTTATATTAAATATTTTATTGTGTGAGGAGATTGTGAGAGAGAAGAGGAAGTTACATTAGATGTGTTGTATATTGTATCACTTCGTTTTGAGGGTTGAAATAAAGAAAGGACTAACTTTTTCTCTACAAATGTAGCCCATATTGGGTGAACCACATACATATGTGTCTCTATGTTATATTTTATTTTTGCATTGATTTTATTATATATTGCTTTGTGATCCTATTCCTAACATATATACCATTACAAAAAAAATTATTGGCTCTTATTTAATGCAAGTTTCATAAATTTGAGTTATTATGGTTCTATAAGAAATGAAAAGTGTGATGATTTATAAATATATGAATTATATTAAAATTATTCTCATTACAATTTCATACAAATATTTAGATTATTTTATCACAATGGCTCTATTTCCCATTTGGATAGGCAACAATCATAAATGGAGACAAGGAAAATATTAGACTTTATTTTATTTTATTTTTCTCTTCCTTCTATTTTAGGAATATTATTAGGTCATGCCATGTTATATAGACTTACAAATCATATTTTTTAAATATATTGAGTTCTTGTGAGTGGTTAAATATTTTGTGGGTTTTGTATCAAGGATTTGGGTTGTGAGTATATAAGGATATTTTTATAGAAGTCATGAAATGAAATATGAATCTAATGTATCTATTATTACATGTACATTTTCATACTATATAATTTGTATGATCTCTATCAAATGATATTGTAGGGCATGGTTAGTGAAGAATTGAGTTCTAACATTTAGTTTTTTTGTATTTGTCTTGTGGAGACCTTATAAAAACACATCCTAAGCTCCATAAATATTAAATTATATGAAAATAATTCTCTCTTATTAATTTCCAAAAATTATCCACCTTCTATCTATGATTTTTTGTCTCTCTACCATTGGTGCTTTCCTCATTACACTAGTGTTGAGAGGGAACTCTAAAAATGTGGAACCTACAAATTTGAGAGCCAACATTGACCATTGTATATAGAAAATAAGGTGGTGTGCAATCCATAAATGGACCACTACAAGAATGTGTATCTTGTTGATAATCTAAGTTATAGGTCAAAAATATGCAAGGTTGGACAGTCTCCCAAGAACCAGGGGTGTCAGATCTAAGAAGAATGCTACAAAATCTATGATCATGTTGAGCAATTGAGAACCAATTAATGAGGTACATAGGAAAAATACTTCTAGCTTTGGTGAACCAAGGGGGATTCCCTAAGTAAAGCATCTTGATGCAGGAAAAATGTCATGAGGTCTAGTCTCTCCACCATCCCAATGGTACTGGAGGTCATGCCACGCCAGTGCCATCGGTCACGTGAAATTTTTTTACCAAGTGCACTATAATTTATAGGGGGATAGATACCCAACTGATTCTTGCGATCTAGAAAAAATGGGGGGGGGGGATTCCCTTAGGTTTTGTGATAGATATTATCATAGAAACTAAAAATTTACTTTGATACAAACCATACCAATAACACATTATACCCCTATTTTAATGTTCACTTCATATCTATAAGCTAATTTGAGAAACTAAAGGTTAAGCACTTAATTATATCAGATAATCTACCATATGGGTTTATAAGAATATGTTTCATAATTTCCCCTTGTGTTATTATTTACATTTAGACACATGGCCATGAGAATACACTAAGCTAGGTTCAACTAAAAGATATTAATATTAAGTTTTTCTGAGTATATTATGGTGATAGAGAAGAGGAAATAATAGTAGTTTGATGTCTTTATCTAGTTGTGAAACAAAGTTTTTGATTTCATAAAAGACTATAATGATTGTAACCAAAGGTGATACGTTAATCAAGATATCACAAAAGATTAGGTCTTTTGAAATGTACAAGAAAGCTAGACTCTACACATACATTAAATAAAAGAAATAGAAATATACATAGAATATTAATGTTACAAGAATGAAAGAGGAATGAAAGTGTTGTCATTTATGTCAACTGCTCAGATGGTTATCTACTAGTTGTTGTTGACAATATATGTTGAGGATATTGAGAAAATCATGGTAAAAGAAGGTTGTAGGTATTCAACTATTGAGGATGTTGATCCAGTGCTTGTGAACTATCTTTTGTGTTTTGGTTGAGGACGGGGAGAATTGTTGCTGGTACAAATTTATCTTTGTTGAAGTCTTATGGTATGTGGTTCTAGAGTTATGTTGCCCTGGTTCTGTTGAAGATGGTTTCGAAATTTGAAAGTATCGAGCTTAATTCATTTATGTGTTTTACATTGGTTTGTCCAACTGTGTGTCAAGTGCTATCTTTGAAGTTGATGAAGCGTTTGTTTGGGTTTCCCTCATTCTAATTCTACCCTAGGATTTTTAGTGCTGACCTAATTTGAATTTGAAGTTGGATGGTCGAATTTGTATCTTTTCAAGGTTGGAGATAGTATAAATATAGAATGTCCTAGTGATGAAAATTGTACATAAGAAAAGAAGGAAGATAAGTAAAAGAGCAGACACAACTTTGATGCTATTCTAAAAGTGTGTGAGTTAGGTGTGTGGTTGATCAATGCAAAGCTTAACCCTAAATTTTTGGATGCAGTGAGTAGAAGGTGAACTCTATCATTCATGCAAGTCGATCAGAGATTGTGGTGGAATTTTTGTTGCATTGGTATTTTTGTCTCTTTGTAATAAGTCTTCTTTGTATCTTTGTAGTAGTGAATCCTCTAGGTTGTAGCCCTCTGGATAGTGCATCCAGACATTGAGCCTTTTGTAATTGGCTTTGATATTCTCTTTAGTGTGAGTTAATCCTCATCGTGGTTTTTCCCTCATTAGGTTTTCCATGTAAATCTAGTGTTATTGTGTTTGTGCATTTGCATTGGATGGTTAATCACTTAATCAATTTATGTGTTAGTTCTGGTAATTGAATTTAAGGTTATAGTCTATGACAGCTGATTCACCCCCCCTCTTAGTTGGCCTATCCAACAACTAGTATCAGAGCTTGGTTCCTTGGTGAAGATCTTAACTGCTTGAGGAAGGTTCGTGTTGGCTAGAAAAATGGCCTTTGATTATCTGAGGTTTGACGAAACTAATTATGGTATCTAGAAAGTATTGATGGAAGAATATCTGGAGTATTGTGGATATGACATAGAGAAAGCTTATAAGAATCCCTACACTCCTACTAATGGTCTAAGTACACCTGAATAAATTAGAGCACATGAAGCAAATAACAAGGAAAAGTTCATCTTGAAGAATAGTTTTGTATATTCTGAGTTGATTAAGGTTCAAAATTTGAAGACAACTAAGGAAGTATAGGATGCTTTAGAAAGAGCACACAATGATGATGAAAGGGTTAAAGAGGAATTTTTTTAAAAAATAGAAACACAATTTGATCTTATATATATGTTCGAAGATGAGAATATTAAAGCCTATGTACAAAAATTGGATGAGGTAGTGGCTAGAATGCGATCTCTTGGCACTACTATAGATGAAACTATAATTGTAAAGAAGATTCTCAGAACTCTTCCTGATGCTTACAATGAAAAGGTGAGTGCTATCGAGCAAACTATAGATTATACTACTTGTACTAAGGATCTGCTGCTAGGATTTTTGACATCTTATGAGATGAGGAAGCCGGATCTAAGAAGTGGAGGAAAAATAGAGACTGCTTTTAAAGCTACAAAAATTGAATGTATGGATGAAGAAAAATTTGATGAAATCGAGGCTAACTTTGTAAGAATAATGATAAAAGGCTTTAGTAAGTATGAAGGTAAATTTCTCTTTAAGTGCTTTAGTTGTGGAGAAATTGGTCACTATGCTGCAAAATGTTCAGAAAGAGCTAAAAATAATAAACAAAGATATGAGAAAGAAAAGAAATGAAAGAAGATTAACAAAGCTTACTATGTTAATGAGAATGCTAGTATTACAGATGAAGATTTAGAAAATGAAGATCGAGATGAAAATGAATGCTTGTTCTTGGTGATTAAGGATGAACCTACTTTGACTAATTTGAAAAAAAGTCAAAGGAAAGTCCTCCAGAGAAGGAGAAGGAGAAAAATGAAGGTACAATTATCTTTTCCCTACATGTTAAATAGGAGAATTATTTTTGGGTAGTTGATAGTGGTTTCTCATATCACATGACTAGTGATAAGAGTAATTTTTTGAAACTTGAGAAATATGATGGAGGTCTGGTTATGTTTGGAGATGATATTAGTGCTAAAATTTGTGGGATAGGTTCAGTAAGCTTTGATGGAAAGAATCATACTGACGATGTTTACTATGTTAAGGGTTTAAGGCATAATCTATTGAGGATTGGTCAGATGTGTAGAAAAGGATATGATCTTGTATTTAGGGATGAGAAATGTGAGATCCAAAAAGGATCCAGAACATTGATTTCTATAGGAAAGAAATTTGAAGGGAATATTTATCAGCTTAAAGGTGCTGATGGACGATACTTTTAGACTCAGATAAATGATAGTTGGTTATGGAATAGGAGAATGTGTCACATAAATTTTGATAACTTTGCAAGGAATAGTGTCGTTCAAGCTATGAGAGATCTACCAAGAATTACAAATCCTATAAATGATATTTGCAAGAATTGCTCGTTTGGGAAGCAAACAAGAAATCATTATAGATCAAGAGAACAATCTACTACTGGATTATTGGATTTGGCTCATACAAATCTTTATGGTCCTCTGAGAGTGTGAAGTATACTTGGTGAAAGGTACTCCATTCTTTTAATTGATGATTATTCTAGATATACATGGGTTACATTTCTAAGAGAGAAATCAGTTACATTGGATAGATTCAAGGCATTTAAGGCTATGGTTGAAAATGAAGTGAATTTGAAGATAAAATGCTTCAAATCTGATAGGGGTGGATAATTCACCTCCCATGAGTTCAATATGTTTTTTGAAGTGCATGGAATAAAGAGACAATTATATGCTCTGAGAACCCCTCAACAAAATAGAGTTGTTGAAAGGAAAAATAGAACAGTTCAAGAAGTTGCTAGGTCAATGATCACTGAAGCCAGATTACTGAAAGTTTACTAGAAATAATCTATTCACGCTGTTGTATATGTTTTTAATCGATTTTGGCAAGAGAAAATAGTACAAAGACTCCCTATGAGCTATGGAACAAAAGAATTCCTACAATTAAATATTTCAAGGTATTCAGAAGCAAATGCTATATCAGAAGAGATGAGGAAACTCTAGGTAAGTTTGATGCAAGAAGTGATGAAGGAATATTTCTTGAATACTCTACTAAAATAAATGCATATAGATGTTTCAACAAAAGATTGAGGAAAAATGTAGAAAGCTTGAATGTGAAGGTTTATGAAACAGTGAAGAATTCTATTGGTATTCATGGATACGTGTCTAATGAACATGACTATGCAAGAATAGAAGAAATTATGGAAGAACATGATAAAGATGAGTAGAAAAAGCAAAATGAACAAAATGAAAGAGAAGAAGATGCTTTGGTGATGTCCCCTAGGACACCAAAATATGTACAAAGGAATCATTTAGAAAGTAAAATTATTGGAGACAAGACAAAAGGTGTGTGAACTAGAAGCAAAGTTGTTGCTGAAGTAAATTTGTGATTATTCTCTAAGATTGAGCCAAAGTTAGTAAGTGAAGCCTATGAGGATGAACATTGGAAGGAAGCAATGAAAGAAGAAATTTTGCAGATTTAGAAGAATCAAACTTGGGAATTGGTCCCAGATCGGCAGAAAAAAATACTATTGGATCAAAATGGGTATTTAGAAATAAGTTGAATGAGTACAAGAAAGTTGTTAGAAAAAAAAGAAGCAAGGCTTGTGTGTAAAGGCTACTCACAAGTGGAAGGTATATATTTTCAAGAGACTTTTTCCCCGGTAGCAAGAATGGAAGCTATAAGGACGTTCTTGGCATTAGCTACTTATAAAAATTTCAAAGTCTATCAGATGGATGTCAAGTCAGTATTTTTGAATGGTGAACTAGATGAAGAGGTCTACATGGAACAGCCAAAAGGATTTCAGTTAATAGATTAGTTGGATACGGTGTGCAGATTGAAGAAAGCTTTATATGGATTGA
This sequence comes from Sequoia sempervirens, assembly GCA_007258455.2. Classification (NCBI taxonomy): domain Eukaryota; kingdom Viridiplantae; phylum Streptophyta; class Pinopsida; order Cupressales; family Cupressaceae; genus Sequoia; species Sequoia sempervirens. The sequence continues at coordinate 41,892,649 of VDFB02000015.1, forward strand.
AGCAAGCTCCTAGAGCTTGGTATGCAAGGCTAGATAAGTATTAAAGTTAGCAAGGATTTAACAAAGGTATGAAAAATAGTAATTTATATTTCAAGACTGAAAATGACAAAATATTGATTGTAGTTGTATATGTTGATGGCATTATCTTTGGAGGAAATGAAAAGATGTGCAAGATGTTTATGGAAGAGATGCATAAAGAATTTGAAATTTCTATGTTTGGGGAGATGAATTTCTTTCTTGGGCTACAAATTAATCAAATAGAGAAAGGAATTTTTATTTCACAATATAAGTATGTAAGAGAGATTTTGAAATTTTTTGGGATGGACGGTTCCAAACCGGTAAGTACTCCTATGATGACTAGTTGCAAGTTGGGTAAAGATGATGATTTACCTAAGGCTAATCAGAGCAAGTATAGATCTATGATTGGTGGACTACTATATTTGACTACTACTAGATAAGATATTATGCATGTGGTTTATCTTTTAGTGAGATTTCAATTAGATCCGAAGGAAACACATGTTACTGTAGTTAAAATAATATTCAGATATTTGAACGACACTCTGGATTATGGATTATGGTATCCTAGAGATACTGAATTTACACTTAGTGCTTATATAGATGCAGATTGGGTAAGAAGTATAGATGACAAAAAGAGTACAAGTGGTGGTGCATTCTTTATTGGATGTCGATTGGTGGAATGGTTGAGTAAGAAGCAAGATTTAGTCTCTTTTTCTACTGTTGAAGTTGAGTATATTGTTGTTGCATCTTGTTGTACTCAAGTTTTATGGATGAAATAGACATTGAAGGATATCACAGTGCTACATGATGATCCTATTTCTATCTTTTGTGATAATACAAGTGCAATTAACATTTTGAAGAATCTTGTAATGCACTTGAGAAAGAAGCATATATTTATCAGGTATCATTTCTCAAGAGAGAAGGTCAAGGAGAATGAAGTCAAACTTGAGTATGTTTCAACAAAGGATCAAATTGCAGATATATTTACAAAGGCTCTTCCTAAAGATAATTTTGAGTATCTATGGGATAAGCTAGGGGTTATTGCCCCTACTTTTATAAACTAAGATGCATTTGGAGATGCATCAGTCTAATGAATTCATGGTTCTATATTTTTGGAATGATGTTTTTGGTGGCTACCTCTTAGGGGGAGCATGTAGTTTTAAGTGTTGTCATTATGAATATTATGTTTTCATGTCAAAGGAAATTTCAATGAACATATATTTTTCCTTTTCCATTGATGTCAAAGGGGGAGAGAGAGAGCATGTGAAAAGAGAGAGAGAGCATGTGAAAATGAGAGAGAGCATGTGAAAAGGAAAGGAAGCTAATAAGAGCAAGCAGGTAATGAGGAAGATGATCTTCTAAGGGGGAGAAGTAAAAGAAAAATATTGAGAAGTATTTTCAGAATTGGTATGGTGTCTTTGATGGTTTATCACATCATATGTTTCCATCAATGACAAAGGGGGAGATTGTTGCAAGAATGGAAAGAGGAATGAAAGTGTTGTCATTATGTCAACTAGTCAACTAGTTATCTACTAGTTGTTGTTCACTGTATATGTTGAGGATATTGAGAAAATTGTATTAAAAGAAGATTATAGGTGTTGAGTTGTTGAGGATGATGATCTGGTATTTGTAAACTATGTTTCTTTGTGTATTTGGCTTAGGTTCGAGAGAATTGTTGCTGGTCCAGATTTCTCTTTGTTGAAGTCTTTTGACTTGTGGGTTTAGAGATAAGATGTTCTAAGTGCATTGAAGATATTTTTTCGTGCTAAGAGAATCATGCTTAATTGATCTATGTTTTTACACTAGTTTGGCCGACTGTGTGTCAAGAACTATCTTCAAAGTTGATGAAGTGCATTGTATCTATTATGGATCCTAGTGAAGTGTGTGTTTGGGTCACCCTCATTCTAATTCCACCCTAGGATGTTTTGTGCCGACCTAATTTGAATTTGAAGTTGTATGGTTGACTTTGTATCTTTTCAAGGTTGGAGATAGTATAAATACAGAATGTGCTAGCAATGAAAATTATACATAAGAAAAGATGGAAGATAACTGAAAGAGTAGATGTGACTTTGATGCTATTTTGAAAGTGTGTTAGTTATGTGTGTGGTTGATTAGTGTGAAGCTTAATGCTGAGTTTTCAGATGCAATGAACAAAAGGTGAACTCTATCATTCATGCAAGTTGATCAGTGATTGTGGTGGAATCTCTTATTGCATTGGGATTGTTGTCTCTCTATAACAAGTATTATTTGTCTTCTTTGTATCTCTATGGTAGTGAGCCCTCTGCAATTGTATCCTTGTGGATAGTGAGTCTAGACAATTTTTCCTTATTTCAAGTAGTGAGCCTTATTTTAGGCAATGAGCCTTACTTCAAGCAGTGAGCCTTATTTTAGGCAGTGAGTCTTTTTGTAATCGGTTTTGATATTTTATATAGTGTGAGTTAATCCTCATCATGGTTTTTCCATCATTGGTTTTTCCACGTAAATCTGGTGTTATTGTGTTTGTACATTGGAATTTGATGGTTAATCACTTAATCAGTTTATGTGTTAGTTCCAAAAATTGAATCTAAGGTTATAATCTATGACAACTGATTCACCCCCCTTCTCAATTGTCTTATTCAACATCCATATATTGTAACTCTCCCTCGACGAGTAGTTACATTACAGTTGTTGTCTCCACCTTGTATAGTCACTACATTTTACCTATTGTAATTAGCTTGTGAAAGACTTCCTAGAACTGTGTCACCGTAGGTATAATTAGCATTATGATAATCTTTGTCCTTTTCTTTGTCATTCCTTTTAGCGTGGTTCGGGATTGGGTTCATGTATATTTGAAGGTCTTTATTTCTAGGATGATGTTCAACATCCACTTCTCCTTTTTCTATCAAATCTTGGATGAGGTGTTTGAGTCTCATGCAATTGTTTGTTGTGTGTCCTTTGATTTTATGTAATTTTCACAAGTCTTTCTCGTTATACCATGGTGTCTTGAAGCTAGGTTCCTCATAGTCTAGGCAATCATTAAGTTTGATGAGGTTTTTTTGTACTAGCTTCCACATGACTATCTCGAGTGACTCACCTAGTACTGTGAACTATATCCTTGGTTGATTGTATTGCCTTTGTTTCCCTCCTTGATTTTTTTGTTGGTTGACTGCTTGATTGTTCTTGGGATAGGTATTTTGGGTTTTTTTAGTACTATTTGGAACATAGCTTTTTTGTGCCACTTGTGGTTTGTTTTGAGGTGTGTTTTATGTGTTCCATGGTGCTCTAGCATCAACCACTCCATCATTTATAACATTCTTGTTTTTGGCCCAGACTTTAGGTTTCTATTTTGACCTAGAAGGATTGTCTCTTGGGTTGTTTATCTTGATCACCCCTCTTGCTATGAGGACCCTTTCTATGTGTAGTCCCTTCTCAATGGATTCCTCAAAGCTTGTAGGACATAGCATGGTAAGTTGGTGGTTGACTTCTTCTTGGACATTTGAAATGAATATGTCAACTAGCTCCTTGTTAAGAATAGGTGATTTGCATCGACTAGCCTTATGTCGCCATCGTTGAAGGTATGAGGTGAAAGATTCACCTTGAATTTGCTTAATTTTGTATAGATTTTTGATGGTAACATCTTGCTCTATGTCGAATGAGAAGTGTGTTATGAACTTTCTAGATAGTTCATTGAAGGTTTTAATTCTTGGTGACAAATGAGAAAACCACTCCATAGCATGACCTATAAGGCTGCATGGAAATAGTCTCATGAGGTAAGCATTGTTATTTTGTACCTCCATACAAGATACTGAGAAGTCTTTTGTGTGCTCTTTTGGATCTCCTCTTCCTCTATACTTGTCGAACTTGGGTATCTCAAAGTTTTTTGGAAAAGGTAGGTAGTGATGGAGCGATCGAATGGGAATGGACATATTTCCTAAAGGGTGTAGGTCTTTTCTTTTTTTCCTACCTGCATGTCTACTATCTTTTGGTTCACTGCCTCTAGTTGTAGTTCTATCTTTGTTTTGAGTACCTTTGTTTGTAATCCTTGTGTGTAATAGCCTTGTTGTCCCACAATGTTTTTTTGGTCATAAGTTGGATAGAATAGGGGTATTGACCCTTGGTAGCTATTTTGAACATAAGGTAGGTTACGTCCTTGTTGTGTGTAAGGAGGGTTAGCTCCTTATTGCTAGGATGAAGTATATTGAAGGTTACCCTATTGATGCATTAGTGGGACACCTTGTTGGTAGGATGAATTGGGAAGGGTACCATGTGGTACACCTTGTTGTTGGTATGAACTATGTTGAAATTTTCCCTAATGGTGCATTGGTGGGTTACTTGGTTGATGGGATGACTGAAGAAGGGTGTCTTGTGGCACACCTTATTGTTGGGATAGAATATACTGAAGATTCCCTAATGGTGCATTGGAAGGTTACCTTGTTGGTGGGACGACTGAAGAAGGGTACCATGTGGCACATCTTTTTGTTGGGATGGACTATACTAAAGGTTTCCTTGTTGGTGCATTAACGAGACACCTTGTTGATGGGATGACTAAAGAAGGGTACCCTATGGCACATATTTTTGCTAGGATGGACTATACTAAAGGTTTCTCTGATGGTTTGTTGGTGTGTTACCTTATTGATGAGATGAAATAGGAAGGGTACTCTGTGGCACACCTTGTTGGTACGAACTATGTTGAAGGATTCCCTAATGGTGTGTTGGTGGGTTACCTATTGATGGGATGACTGAATAAGGGTGCCCTATGGCACACCTTATTATTGGGACAAAATATATTGAAGGTTTCCCTAATGGTGCATTGGCTGGTTACTTTATTGGTGGGATGACTAAAGAAGGGTACCATGTGGTACACCTTGTTGTTGGGATAGACTATATTTAAGGTTTCCTTGTCGGTGCATTAGTGGGACACCTTGTTGGTGGGATGAATAAATAAGGGTTCCCTATGGCACACCTTATTGAGAGGATAGACTATACTAAAGGTTTCCCTGATGGTGCATTGACGTGTTACCTTGTTGGTAAGATGAACTAGGAAGGGTACTCTATGGAACACCTTGTTGTTGGGGCTGATATGGAAGGGGGCCTTGAAGTCCACCTTGTTGATGGTACTATGTGTTTTGGGAAGGGTCAACATTCAAAGTATTTTGAGGTACATATTGTCCTGGGGGCGGATTATTGCTTTGTGGTGCGTACTGGGATGGACCTCCCTAATACCGTTGTGCCACTACTAGTTGTTCAATCTGAGTTGGTTTTCTATTCAATAGGTTTTCCATGGGTTGACCATTGTTTTGTGAGAATATAGGTGGCATGTTTGGAATTTCTATGGGTTCATATATCTGTCTCACAATTGAGTTATCCCCTAAGGGAATAAGATTGGAATCTTTGAGAGCCTCCATGTTGAAGACTACTGGAAATTTAGCACCACTTTGTGGTAGCTTGAAGAAGTAAGAATTTGGGTCCTTTCTCAACAATTTTTCCATTAGTTTGAGCATCTTGGGGTTGTTGGAGTGTTCAAATAGTTCCTCATCATTTATCTCCTCCTCAGTATCTACCTCCTCTATGACTACTTTTTTTGGGTCCTGGTAGGATTGTTCTATCACTTCTTGTCATTTGTGGTTTAGCTCTTCCTCACTAAATGTGTCTTTGTATGTTGGTCTCTTTTGGGGTGTTTCAAGGTCTATTGTCTTATAGCCCCATGGGCCACCTTCATCATTTATGGTATTTTTTGGTGGGATGTTGGCAGTGTTCTTGTTTGTTTCCATGTTCTTCCTATGTTGTGATCTTGTAGTTGTCATAAACAATTGCTAAGATTTTGCAAACATTTTCGTGACTCCTAACTATGCAAAAGAAATGCTTTTGTTTTTGTATTTTCAATTTTAAGGGAAATGAAAGTTTCTTTTGTTTTTTGGATTTTCTATTAAAGATGTAAGGGTGGGTGGTCCATTGAAAAGTTTAAATAGAAATGGTCTAGTCAATTTTGATGGGTGTGGTATCTTCTCAAGATGTACCCTTTGGAAAATTTTAGAGTAGGATGGCTCTTTGAAAGCCACAATATAGATTTCCACTTAAGGATTTTTCTCTTGCCAAACATCATGAAGGATGGGTACCTATTGCCATGAAGGAGGTGGTAAAAAAGATCTTTTGGTTGCTAAGTATGCTTTCTCTTCCTCTTTATCTAAGATGTTTACTGTGTTTCTCCACTATTTGGATGTTTCATTCTTCTCAAATATGAAGGTCCTTAAACTGCTAATGATATCAGTTTATTCACCTTCAATATGTGTGAGACTTGGTTGGAGGATTGGTGCTATAAAGTTTGGTTATTGAACTAGAGCAACTGGTCACCAAATGGTCATAGGGTGAAGGTGTGGATTTTTTGATGTGGTTCGTTATGAAGTTGAAGACCCTAAGGTTTTCATGCTATTTGGAGGTGGCACTATTCTTGGAAGCCAAAATACTAAAAGAACTAGGTTGATATCTCACTTCTTCTAGAGGATATGTTGCGAAAAAGCTTACTTGAACTATCTGTGAGTCCCAAGTAAGTGTTGATATCTTAGAAGTGCAAGTGAGGGAATAATCCAAGTTTGTTTGTTTTGATTCTAATTTCCAAAAGAAGGATGGAATTTTGAGAGTGGATAAAGGACTATATGACTTATCTAGGTTTCCAGTTGTTTTTTTTCAACAAGGATCCTATAAATAGCTTCAGTTTATTTTTCTAATTTTTCAGTAGGATAGAGAAAAAGTGATGTTTTATGAGAAAAAGCGACAGTCTATGAGAAAAAGCGACAATATTTATCAATTGTGACTAGAGTTGTGTCAAGTGTGCCTAGTTTTACAAAACAAGTGCAACCTCTATAGGTTTTTCTCAAGTGTGATGTTTTACACAGTCAAAAGTGAGCTATTTTGGGAAAATGCGGCTAAATTTGTGACAAGTGCATTGGATTATATCTAGAAAATGCAACATAAAAATTTCATGTGCACAAGTTTTGAATCAAGTGCGCATGTTTTGTAAAAATGCACTAGGTTTTTATTAGTAGATTTTCTGGGACAAAGAAAAAACACACTGAATTTTTAGCAACAGGGATAAAAAATGGGGCAACTACGATGGAATTTTGTAAAAAAGAAACCTCTATGTAATTTTTTTCCAGTTTGAGCAGTCTTTCTCCAAAATTTTGTAAGTTTAAGTTGTTTTTTCTCAATTTCACTATGTTTGGAGTATGGCAAGTTATACAACAGTACTTGACTAACTCAAAAAGAATGGAATTGTGTGACCTTCATGTCTATGGCTTTAAGTTGTCAAATCACTATACCCAAGCCATAGTTTCCAATGTTTACTTTGATCCAATGTAGCCTAAAATTAAAGCCTAAATATTCAAAAACTTTCAAGGAGATCCTTTAAGGAGTGAAAATATAGGGATTCTCTTAAAATCATACACTAATTCAAAGGGTTTGTGATTCAACCATCATGTTTAGTGTTTGTTTGGATGTATTATCTTTAGATCAAGCACAAAGTTTGATGTCAAGTTTGTTTTGAATGTTTTTGGTAAGTTTTACATAAAAAATCATTACAACCCTAGAGATAGAAACCATCCTTTGAGGTAGGCTTTCCTCATGCCCCGAAGGGATGATTTTACATGCAACTTATGGCATGGGCCTAAAGTCAGACATGGCAAGTAACTTCTCAGAATTAAACTCTGATATACCAATTTTAAAGAATGTTTTTGGATAAAAGGGTAACTTCTACAAAAATTTGGATCTTAGTAATGTTTTGGGATTATGAGTTTCGTGTGTCTATACATGCAACATTTTTCTCAATTAAGATGCCTCCTAGCCCTTACAAGTTTTTATGTATCACATAGATACTAGGGGAGATTGACGTCAGTATAGAATAGCCTCAACCGATGGGTGAGAACTTTCCTCACATCAACAATTATTTATATAGCGGTCCAAAATGAGAGTACCTCTTGGGTCTCCTATGAGTTCTCTGGTGCGGGATGTGTCTCAATAGGTAGGCCCTCTAAAAGGTATGCTTTGAAAATAAAAGTGTGAAGCTCAAGATGTTTTTCATCACCCAAGATCGCCAAAAGTTGTGAGGGGATAAGACAACTATTTAGCTTGCCAATCATTAAATGTACGGAATACAATTCATCACAATTTTGATTTTTTTAAGAACCTCATGCAGTGCTATCCCCAAAATAATGTGTGAAAATCATAACAATTTTTTTTATTGCACCAACGTAGAGTATTCTGGATATCAATCACTAAGATAACAAATGTGCAATACAAAAAAATGATTTGTTCATTTTTAAGCCCAAAACTTGAGTGTTTCTAAATTGATCCTGGTCTTATTTGGTCAACAAAAATGAATGCGAGTGTGCATCAATAAAAGGAAGTCATTATGGTAAGTGAATCAAACATTCCAAGTGTTACTTTGAAAGTTTAAAAACTTTTTAGAGCACCAATTGAACTATTTTTTTTGTTGTTCTTTTTATACACCAAATAGAAATTCCCTAACTATGAAAACTTGGAAAGAGTTCATTTTAGAGCACTAAAACTAAAGTGTTCAATTAGTTTTGTTCTTTTTAAGCATCAAATAAAAATTCCTAATTTAGAGAAGCTTTAAAATCGTTCATTTTTAGAGCACCAAAAACTAAAGTGTTCAATTTATGTTGTTCTTTTTATGCACCAAATAAAAATTCCTAATTTAGAAAGCTTTTAAAATGGTTCATTCACTAGTAGAATTTGGCAAATAAATGACTACGTGACTAAAAATTTTAGTCACGTGACTAACACTAGTAGTATTTGGAAAATAAATGACTAATTTGGTCATCGAGTCAAATCACAACTAAATGACTAAATAAATGACTAAATAAATAACTAAATAAATGTGCTCATTATTAAAATCTCGGCCATAATTTTCATTTTAATAAAAATGCTCTAAAACCTTCGTCAAGACCTTATTTTCAATCGTAGCCTGCCATAATTAATAATAAAATATTACAAATAAAATTACTAATAAATATTTTTTTGTGGAATAAATATTTTCTTTTGTGGTGTCATCATATGAACACCAAAGTTTCTTCTAAATTGACGAAAAACCACCAAATTATAAAAACTAATGAAAACCATAAGAGAACCTAAAAACCTAAAACCCAAAAACCTTGAAAAATAAAAAAATAAGAAAAAGGAAGAGAAAAAGAAAAATATAAGAATAAGCAACCAAATAATCTAAGAGGAAAAAGGACCAAATTTTTTTTTATAAGCATAATTTTCATTTTAATAAACATACTATAAAACCTTCGTGAAGACCTTATTTTCAATGTAGCCCGCCAAAATGGAGAAGCAAGTCAAAACCTTATTTTCAAGATAGCCCACCAAAATGGAGAAGTACAGTGCAACACCTGATTTTGGATTGCAACCTCTGCCCATTTTTCCACTTTAGACATGATTTGTGCAAAATCTTGTGGTAAGTCACTTTCCATGGTTTTAGTTAATTTTACTTTTCAAATCTGTACGCGGTTAGGCCATATGATCCATTCTTTTTAATAATTTTACTAGCTGCTTGTTGACTAATGGTGATTATGTTCTTTTTTAGGCTAATTATGGGAAAGCATATCCATCTATTGTTGCAGAAGTTAACGATTTATATAGAGGACTTGGAATTGAGGTCTTTTTATTCTATTTTATTTTTTTATGAGATGTTAAAAGTGATCTTTTCTTTTTGAAGTTTCCACTATTGAATTGCATAGTTCACAATAAAACTTACTTTTATCTATAAAAATGATATTAAGGGACATGTAGATTGAGTTGTCTATACAAATTTGAGAATTTGAACTCTTAAAATTAGCTTCCACTCCTTGAGGGGGCATGAAAATCACTTTTGAAGTTGAGTGTAAAAAATCGAGTAGCACGTAAAGAAAAAGGATGAACAGTAATAAAGTGAAAAGTGGCTCTTCTATCAACCATGTAGAGTACAATGAAAGGAGTGCAGGGATGGTAGGGGTTTAATGTTTACAGTGTAGTGGAATAGTAGTTCAGTTGTACAGTAGATGTCATCCTACTTTGTTTGAGAACTCTTACTAATTCCCAAAAATAGGAGTTCCCAAATGATGCCAATAGATATTATAAATAGAAAACAAACAACAATATTTTCATATAAAAACAACAAGAGTTGATTCATAGGCCTTATGAAAATCTCTAACTTTTTGGCTCCCCTTTGATAATTTTTTGCATACTTATAGATTACATCTCCATGATTAATATGGACTGGAAGGGTTGAAAGGGCACATGTTAGTCTTTTCCATTTATTGGGCAATAAAGAGTTTGAAGTGACTGAAAGAATCAAATGTAGCTCTTTACTCTAGATGCTTTATTCTCAATCGGTTATTAATATATCCAGATATAAACCATGATGACTTAAATCAAAACTTGAATATTTTCATATAAAAAAGCAAGAGCTGATTCATAGGCCCTATGAAAATCTCTAACTTTTTGGCTCCCCTTTGATACTTTTTTGCATACTTAAATATTACATCTCCATGATTAATATGGACTGGAAGGGTTGAAAGGGCACATGTTATCCTTTTCCATTTATTGGGCAATAAAGAGTTTGAAGTGATTGAAAGAATCAAATGTAGCTCTTTACTCTAGATGCTTTATTCTCATTCGGTTATTAATATATCTAGATATAAACCATGATGACTTAAATCAGAACTTGAAGAAATCTCAAGAAAACTACAAGAAGATATCAGTGATTAGATGAATCATGGAAATGAAACCAACTCCATAAGCCACAAAAAACAAAATATGCAATGCAAATGACAATATAGGACTTCAAAGGAGTTGTCATGGATAAAGAATCATCCTCCCTTAGATCTCTTGTGAGAATGCCTGAAAGCTCTTCAGTTATCCACAATATCCACATGCTATGAGCTCTGATACAAATATTGTGAATAGTTCTTCTTAGTTTATTCAATTTGGTGCTATTATTTTTATCCTGTGATTCAAGCTTCAAACCAACCCCTCTCATTAGTATTTGACTTCCAGAACTATCTAGAAGAGGGTAATCAAAATCAGTACTAGAATATCTGAAAGTTGAATATCCTTTCCCTCAAAGTGAAGCTTTGTTCTCAACAAACCAAAGATGAGTCAAGTAAAGAACTAGTGGAAGGGAAGTTGAATGAAAACTGAGAGCAACTAAAAGCCTTCCTAAGAAAAGTTCCCTTTCCACTATAATTGTCAGTTCTAGTGTCTCCTTGTTCATTTTTTCTAGCATCTCCTCATTTTTCATTTCTTGATAGAGATCTTCTGAAAGATGTGGAAGATGTTCTTCAATCTCAACATTCAATATTGTGATAAAAGGGAAGCTTTTCTCTTGCAAATAAGGTGCTAAATCATTTATCCTTGAAGGAGATTTATGTGCATGAAGAAAAATTAGGAGGTCTTCCAGAATATTCTTGGGTCCCTCATCTATGGTATCTTTTATTTAACTAACCTCAGTTCCAAAATAAGCATTAAGGCAACCAAACTAGTCTTCATCATTTTTCATCATAAATCTAAAACTCAACAAAGGTAAATTGACACTTTTTAGGTCCCCTCTCTTGACAAGCCAACCCTCACTAGTAGTTAATTTGTGCAAATGGGTTTCAACATCTTTGTAACTTTCCAAAGATGTAACTATGGCTTCAATGTATTTACCAACCTTAACTCTAGTTGACCTCCTTCCTTATGCTCTTGTTTCAATTCAATTTCTTCCGAACCCTACAAATCACAGACTAATAAATGGTAAGCCTTGAAATCATGGAACAAAAAACTACAAGAGACGAAGCAAGCATACAACATTAAAATATTGACTTGTAGCAGTAAAAGAAAAGAAGCAGTAAGTAGTTTGATATACAATCAGAAAAGGGAATTTTATGAGGCTTCCTTACAGAAGGAAATTAAAAGTAAATAAAATTATGCTTCAAATTCCATTTAAATGTTCAGTTGTACAGTAGATGTCATCCTACTTTGTTTGAGAACTCTTACTGAATTCCCAAAAATAGGAGTTCCCAAATGACGCCAATAGATATCATAAATAGAAAACAAACAACAATATTTTCATATAAAAACAAGAAGAGCTGATTCACAGGCCCTATGAAAATCTCTAACTTTTTGGCTCCCCTTTAATACTTTTCTTCATACTTACAGTTTACATCTCCATGATTAATATGGACTAGAAGGGTTGAAAGGGCACATGTTAGTCTTTTCCATTTATTGGGCAATAAAGAGTTTGAAGTGACTGAAAGAATCAAATGTAGCTCTTTACTCTAGATGCTTTATTCTCATTTGGCTATTAATAGATCCAGATATAAACCATGACGACTTAAATCAGAACTAGATGAAATCTCATGAAAACAACAAGAAGAGATTAGTGATTAGATGAATCATGGAAATGAAACCAACTCCATAAGCCACAACAAACAAAATATGCAATGATAATGAGAATATAGGACTTCAAAGGAGTTGGCATGGATAAAGAATCATCCTCCCTTAGATCTCTTGTTAGAATGCCTGAAATCTCTTCAGTTATCCACATTATCCACATGCTACGAGATCTAATACAAAGATTGTGCATAGTTCTTATTATCTTATTCAATTTGGAGCTATTATTTTTATCCTATGATTCAGGCTTCAAACCAACCCCTCTCATTAGTATGTGTCTTCCAGAACTGTTTAGAAGAGCGTAATAAAAATCAATACTGGAATATCTCAAAGTTGAAGATCCTTTCCTTCAAACTGAATCTTTGTTCTTGACAAACCAACGCTGAGACAAGCCAAGAACTAGTGGAAGGGAAGTTGAATGAAAACTGAGAGCAACTAAAAGCCTTCCTAAGAAAAGTTCCCTTTCAACTATAACTATTGGTTCTAGTGTCTCCTTGTTCATTTTTTTTGGCATCTCCTCATTTTTCATTTCTTGATAGCGAGCTTCTGAAAGATGTGCAAGATGTTCTTCAATCTCAACAATCAACGTTGAGATAAAATGGAAGCTTTTCTCTTGATAATAAGGTGCTAAATCATTTATCCTTGAAGGAGATTTATGTGCATGAAGAAAAATTAGGAGGTCTTCCAGAATATTCTTGGACCCCTCATCTATGGTATCTTTAATTTGACTAACCTCAGTTCCAAAATAAGTGTTAAGGTGACCAAACCAGTCTTCATCATTTGTCATCATAAATCTAAAACTCAACAAAGGTAAATTGACACTTTTAGGTCCCCTCTCTTGACAAGCCAACCCTCACTAGTAGTTGATTTGTGCAAATGGGTTTTAACATCTTTGTAACTTGCCAGAGATGTAACTATGGCTTCAAGGAATTTACCAACCTTAACTCTAGTTGACCTCCACCCTCATGCTCTTGTTTCAATTTAGTTTCTTCCCAACCCTACAAATCATAGACTAATAAATGGTAAGCCTTGAAATCATGGAACAAAAAACTACAAGAGATGGAGCAAGCATACAACATTAAAATTGTTACTTGCACCAATAATAGAAAAGAAGTATTAGGAAGTTTGATATACAATCAAAAAAGGGCATTTTATGAGGCTTCCTTAAGGAAGAAAATAAAAAATTAAATAAAATCATGCTTCAAATTTCATTTAAATGTTTAGTTGTATAGTAGATGTCATCCTACTTTGTTTGAGAACTCTTACTGAATTTCAAAAAATAGGAGTTCCCAAATGACACCAATAGATATTATAAATAGAAAACAAACAACAATATTTTTATATAAAAATAAGAAGAGTTGATTCATAGGCCCTATGAAAATCTCTAACTTTTTGGCTCCCCTTTGATACTTTTTTGCATACTTATAGATTACATCTCCATGATTAATATGGAATGGAAGGGTTGAAAGGGCACATGTTATTCTTTTCCATTTATTAGGAAATAAAGAGTTTGAAGTGACTAAAAGAATCAAATGTAGCTCTTTACTCTAGATGCTTTATTCTCATTCAATTATTGATATATCTAGATATAAACCATGATGACTTAAATAAGAACTAGAAGAAATATCATGAAAACTGCAAGAAGAGATCAGTGATTAGATGAATCATGGAAATGAAACCAACTCCATAAGCCACAACAAACAAAATATGCAATGCAAATGATAATACAAGCCTTCAAAGGAGTTTTCATGGATAAAGAATCATCCTCCCTTAGATCTCTTGTGAGAATGCCTAAAATCTCTTCAGTTATCCACAATATCCACATGCTATGAGCTCTGATACAAAGATTGTGCATAGTTCTTCTCAGTTTATTCAATTTGGTGTTATTATTTTTACCCTATGATTCAGGCTTCAAACCAACCCCTCTCATTAGTACTTGTCTTCTAGAACTGTCTAGAAGAGGGTAATCAAAATTAGCACTGGAATATCTAAAAGTCGAAGATCCTTTCCCTGAAAGTGAAGCTTTATTCTCGACAAACTAAAGTTGAGATGAGCCAGGAACTAGTGGAAGGGAAGTTGAATGAAAACTGAGAGCAACTAAAATCCTTCCTAAGAAAAGTTCCCTTTCCACTATAACTATCGGTTCTAGAGTCTCCTTGTTCATTTTTTCTAGAATCTCCTCATTTTTCATTTAATGACAGAGAACTTCTGAAAGATGTGCAATATGTTCTTCAATCTCAACAATCAATGTTGAGATAAAATGGAAGCATTGCTATTGCAAATAAGGTGTTAAATCATTTATCCTTGAAGGAGATTTATGTGCATGAAGAAAAATTAGGAGGTCTTCCAGAACATTCTTGGACCCCTCATCTATGTTATCTTTTATTTGACTAACCTTAGTTCCAAAATAAGCGTTAAGGTGACCAAACCAGTCTTCATCATTTTTCATCATAAATCTAAAACTCAGCAAAGGTAAATTGACACTTTTTAGGTCCCCTCTCCTGAAAAGCCATCCTTCACTTGTAATTAATTTGTGCAAATGGGTTTCAACATCTTTGTAACTTGCCAGAGATGTAACTTCAAGGAATTTACCAACCTTAACTCTCTCACACAGATCTACAAATCCATCAGCTATTATTTGTTTCATCCTACTAACAAACAGGCTTTCAAAAATTTCATCCCACAGACTCTTTGAGTTCTTCAAAAAAATCTCACACAAGCATTGCCATGTAAACTCAAAATTTGAACCAAAAACTATTTTTAGCCACTCCAAGCTCCCTTCAAATGCATCCAAATTGTCCAATGTTTCTCTAATCAATGCCTCATTCTCTGCAAGTTCCTTGCCACCTTTCACAAGATCAAGCAAATACTTTCCCCCAATCCTATTTGTAGAGAGAATATCATCTGCACATGTCTTAAGCCATGCTAAGCAAGACTTGGATATAAATTCTCTTAGAAAAATCATCATGGTAGCTTGTAACTTCTCTCTATGAGATTTCCACAACTTCACCTCATTGTCTGGGTTTGGAATCCGACCAAACAATTGTGATCCAGGTGGCACTGCCAACATAGTCTTATAAAAAAGAGGAAAATCATTTAGAACCTCCAAGAAGAGTTCCCCAGCCTGACATAGCATTACCTATATGAATCTTACCACATTATAGAAAATGGAACTGACTATCCCCACCTTAGCGGTCTATCGATCAGACGTGTTTTCTAGTTATAGCGATGCGTCAACAGTTTTATTTTTTCCTTGGTGTGAGGATCTTCTATCGATGGGACAAGGTATTATGTTCCTGCGATGGTCCAATGGGGATGACATTATTGAAGTTCATGCCTGTCACTAGGACTTTCGTGGTGGTTCCAATGATGAGCCGATGTTGTTGGTGCTCATGATCTAAGTCAACACCAACAAAACCAAGGTTTTGGTCTTCTTCTGTTGAAAGGATAAGAAGTAGATAAGCTTCATATTTAGTTCAACCCACTTGAGATAGTCTTTGAAAACAAATTCGTGGGGCTTGATTTCACTAGAAAATGGAAAATGGAGATGTTGATAGCACAATTGAGGACCAAATCACACCAACTGAGATGTGAGATGGGTGTTGAAAACTAATCTAACTGATCTTTTTGTGGCTCTATTTGTAGCCTTGTTAAACTTGCTAGATAATTCAACCAAGAATTATTCAATAGGATTTGGTTTGTTTGTGAGGAGTTCTAGAAACAAAATAATCTTCCACTATAATCAAATTTTACATAAGCTTTATCTATTACAATGTGCTCCCACCTGTTATGTGGTTGGCTAAATCCTTTTACAAAGCATTGGTTCCTTGCCCCCATTGGATTTTTAATTATTTGCTACCTTGGTTGAGTTCTTGAGTTGTGTTAATGGAAAATTGGTTCATCAAATTTATGTGAAGGCCAAGAAATTTTCCTTTTCCTTCACTTTTCTATTATATTCTTTCATTGACTTGTTATAGTAGGTTATATTTCATTTAAGTTATTTGATCTTATTTGTTTGATGATTGGATAATGGTCCCATAATCTTGGTAGACTAGCATGGTGGGTTCAATATCCATATATTGATCTCCCAAAAATGTCTCTATTGTTAGCATGGGCATCTCCAACGTGGAGCCTGATAGCAATCAGGAGCACCATTTAACCTCATTTAGACAAATTTCACAAAAAACTAGGCTTCAATCTCTCAATTCATTCAATCCTCAAGAACTATAGACAATATATAAAACCATTTTTAGATACCCTTTAATGACTTCTAAAACATGTCCCAAATTCACCATAGGTCGTTTTGGAACAGCCTACAAATTGCAATTAAACTTGAAAATTGCATTTTCTTTAAAGTTTCTAAATCCTTTTCAACATATCTAATTTGTGTATATCTTACAATTATTGTAGTCGATGAGATCACATTTCTTTGAGGCATTTTTTTGAACACTTCAAGTGCCTTGTCTATGATCCCACATTTAGCATACATGTTGGTGCAGGAGCACTTAAGCTACCATATTCAAATTTGAAGGCCATTGCATCTTAGTGGGTCATTTTAGCATTTGAGGAGGTCATTTTATGTTAATTAGGTCTTGTGAGTCCATTAGCTATGAATTAGGATGATTTTAGAGTAAACTGGGTAAAAGAGACAAAGTTGCAAAAAAGTTGTAAAATTGCAAACTATCAATGTTGCAGGTCATTTTTGTCAAGTTTTACAGAATTGCTAAATATAGTGCAACATGAAAAATTTTGCATGTTTGAGGAAAATAGATGCTCCTCCATCGAATCAATGACTTGTAACTATTGGGAAACATAGAGCAACTTGTTAGTTCTCAAAAATGCTGGTTGAAAAACCACAAGAGGTTGCCAAGCTCTTGGTACGTTTTAGGATAACGAACAAGGCCAAATGATGTACTTGAACCTTCTTCTCTTTAGGCTCTGCCAAACCTAGGTGGGTGTACCTATGCAAATGGAGAAGACTTAGACTATTTGTTTCCTACTTGAACAATCTATCCACAATGGCAATTGAGAGTGGAGAGATGTAATCCTAATTTGGTATAAATTGTATAAGCAATATCAAGGTGAAATTTAATATGTTCAATTAACAGATGTGAGGTTTTGAAAACAAATTTGATAAAACTAAATGATGAAATGGATAAGACTAGTGCCTTGTTGGGAAAATGGAGTCAAATGAAGATCTAGAATGTATAACTTATATTGGTTGTAACTCAAACTGTTTGGCACACTTATGTTGGTTTATATCTTGTATAAATGTGTAGGAAAGTGATTGAAAAACTCTACTTATGGATCCAAATGACACGACCAGGTTACTTATGATTTATCAACAGGATTTTAATCTTTACTTGAAAGAACCAATTGGATAGATCATACAGAAACAATAGATAATATCAAACTAGAGACATAATGGAAATCCTAATTATATGGTTCTTCTTATTGATCCAAATAACACTTATAGATTATTGTGATTGACTAAAAGGACTTTAATTCTTTTGGAGAAACCAATTAATCATATCACACAAGAACATCAAATGTGTATTGATAAATTGAATATATACTTGATATACCAATTTAAATAATAAGGAAATATTAAAATGGAGACAACCAGATAATTGAATATTTTCAACAAACAATTGATCCCAATATAAAGCCACAAAATTAGAGATCTTTCATTGATTTCCTCAAAATTATATCTACAACATAGTCTTTTGAAATGGAAACATTATGGAAGCTTTCTGCTTGCTATCTATCCCTATTTGCCTACTATCTTCTCCTATATCCTTCTTTTGGTCCTAGTCTCTCTTATATACACGAGAGGCAACAAGCTTCAAACCAAAAGACATGACTCTTGATAACAAAACATGATTTTGAACTTATTTTAAGAAAATAACACAATCATAAACATGTGTACCAATCCATTAATCTCTGAGTAAAATCCCATGGTCATCTAAGAAATGTTCAAAGCTTTTACTGTATGATAGAGTCCACATCATTACCACCAACCAATTATGATTGTTGCTCAGTTGTGCTCAGATTATCCACTACCTAATTTATAAACAGATTGAAAGCTGAGAGGTGATCAATGCACCCATGTTCTACATGAGTATCAACATTGGATATGACCTCCTTCATATCATACTCTATGTGCATGAATTTCTCAATTTGTTTATGAGTATTCTGCAACACCATACCCTCATCATTGATCTCTTGCAATGCAATTTTTAAAAACTCTGTAAATTCTACTTTCCAATCATTCCTTTCTTGAAGATTCCCTATATCATCATGGAGTGCAGGAACCAAATCAAAACAACCGAGGTCTTCTTCGAGTCTTTGTTGATATTGGTTTAGGGATCTCACCAAGTCATTATATTTTATAGTGTTTGGTCTTTCAGGGTCTATTTACTCAGAAGTTCCTTCTTTTCATCAATCACTCTTCCTTGTAACCGAACATTCTCCTCTAGTGTTGATTGTATTTTCTTAAATACACCCCAATAATCATCAACTTGCTTTATCAGCTTATTGAACCTCTCTTTGATTATCTCAGACATAGTATTGTTCTTAATGATTTTCACCTCCTTTTCTAGTGTTTTACACTTTTTTTGGGCTTTCAAATGGGGATATTTCCAATAGGTTGCATCAGCTAATTCATCTAACACTCTCTTATCCTTTTCGAGCCATGGAGCGTACAATTCTAGAGCAGAAGAGGAAGATGACTTCTTCATTTGATGTGATAACTGCTTTTTCAATTTGTCATTCTCTTTGACCACTTTTTCAATTTGTGCTCTAGTGAATTTTGCCACATTGACATTCAGCTTTGTAGTTTCTAAGGTATTAGTGTCCCCAACTCTTTTGACCAAAAGGTGTCTAAATACTTGATTAGGATTTTCAATCACTATCGACCTCTTCTCATGAGGGGATAGTGACCAAATAAGCAAGGCATCCTCATCTGGATTGTATCCAGACCCTGAATATATCTTATCACTAACTTCCTCTAATAATTTCATTGTTGTATTCCCTCTTTTTTCTGAAACCGTTGAACACAATTGTTGAGCTCATGTCCCATCCTAGTAGAATTAGTACCCTAGCCTCTTGAAGTAATTCTCTACCTCTTCCAGGAGTGATGGATTGCATTTTCCTATCAACTTCCTTTTTCAATTATTCTAAGGCATCAACTTCCTTTTCAAGAGTAATGTCTTGCTCATTTTGTCTTATTTTCTTCCCTTATACTCATAGAAAAATGATTTGAACTCGGGAGTTTTAACAAAATAATTATCAGAAATGAATTCATGACCAACCTTGACCCTAATGTCATCAGATAACTCATCTAATGTTTCAAATTTTACAAGTTCCTGAGGGGGCTCATATTGTGTAATCATAGGGGCCTTTATTTTTTCCTAAGGGGGCTCATATTGTGTAATCATAGGGGCCTTTATTTGTTCCACTGGTTGCTCCTCTCCATCACTCTCCTCATCACTTCCTTCCTCTTCATTGTTTTCAGTGGAGAAACATACATCAGGGTGGGTTGTGAGGGTATGTGATTCAAAGGCTCCACATCCTCAGCCTACATTCCTTGTAACTTGTATGAGATGTATCAAAAACGTATGAGGGCGCATCTTTTACTATTTCATTCATATGCGCAATAAGCTACTCAATCCTAGCCAAGGGATCTTTTATATTAGGAAATGCTTCTCTATATGATGGGACATTCTTTCTCTTCGATTGCTCTACAAGCACAACTTTATTATATGAAGCCATTCTCTCACTAGTGGAAGCTTCATCTCAGTTCCTGATCACATCATTGAGTGCAAACCAATGCTCATACCTTGACAAATTCTGAGTTAATCTTGCTTGATGAATAAATCCCTTTGCATCAAATTTATTTCTTTCATACCCAAGAGGAAGGTTGTAATGAGCCAATTTAGCATCAATTTCTTCATATCTTTCAATGGAACATATTGTGAAATCTCCAAAACAAAGAGTGCTAGGAAAGAGTGATTGTTTATTATGACTCTTGAGATGTTTAGTATTAGACCTTGCTAATTGTCATACTATTTACAAATAAGCAACTCTGTTAGGAACCACTCAGGGTAGCAAATGTGGAACCCCTTCAAATCCATAAACCCTTATTACTGTGCAATCAGAGAAGGCATACCAGTCTCCCCAATTATTGTTCACCTTGCCTCTCGGGTTGTTTTCCTTTGGTCTCAAAAATCTCTGCACCTCAGGGGATAAATTGTGATCATATGAATAGCCTAGCAACTTCATTAGTGGTTTAACAAAATATTCTTCAAAATATAAATAGTGAGACCTATCACATCAACTATCCCATAGTGCAGTCCACATTTGTACATGTTTAAAGTTTCCATTTTTATCTGTCTTTGATTCTTAATTCTTTACCCCACACATTTCTAGCATTTCCCTCATATAAAAGTAAATGCATTAACAAGGAATAGTGTTTGAAATCTATGCAATCACTATTGTTTTTTATTCTTTCAAGCCCTTGATTTAGGGCATTCAACAAATAGTTTGCATAGTCGAATGATATAGCATCTTTTCTTTGTATATTAGCTGCTACAACCATCAATGCAATAGACATAAGTGGTGGAACCTCAATTCCCAAGACTTGACGAGCTGAGTAGTAGGTATATTGGAAGTATTCTTCAAACAAATCTATATGAAATTGAGGGTTTTCATTGCTCAAAAATTTTCTGAGTTGACCTTGCTCATTTTTAGGTCTATGCAAAGCTAGCTTCCATCTCTTGTAACTAGTATCCATGCAACGGTATTCTATCAAAAAGTCTCTAATGGTGAATGGAAATTTCATGGGACCTTCTAACTGAAATACATTAGAGATCAGGTCTTGGGAGATAACAAGCATATCGGCCCAATTTGGTGATTGGATAGTTCTTTTCTTGGCATTACACTGACTGGCTAGAGCTTTCACCAGTTTTATGTTGATGAACACATTTGGCACCACAAGTCTTCCTAAGTTCAATCTCCATGGGTTATAGACTGGTTGAAATCTGAATTGTTTTATGTAGTGATACATGAAAAGCTCATAGCCCCGGTGTGGCGTCCAAACATCCCCAACACCCCTATGTTTATCTAGCAATTTACTTGCTTGAAAAATTCTTTTGGGTCTTGGCCCTAACCCTGGACACTGATCTATCAAGTCTTGGTTTAAATTCCTCTTTCCAGGTTTTTGTTTCTTTTCCTTAGGTTTTTCCACATTTTCTTCCATTGCAAACTATGAAAAAATGCAACTTTCTAGCTAAGAGTGGAGTACTTACGTGAATTTTTGCTTCTCCTGGCTTCACTGTGTGAGAGCTCCGAGTTATGTCCTTTCTACTTCTTCCCTTAGTGTAGCCTTTCTGGTTTCTTTAAATTGTATGATTAATTTGTGGTGCAATTCACCTATGTTCTGACTCATTAATATACCACTTGCTTTAGTCTTGCCATTGGGGAGAGCATTTATGTTAAATATTCCGATGATGCTTTTGACGTCACATCAGCTATTAGTAATCATTCATTGCTATATCATTGGGACCTTGGTTTATTTTCCACCGATGGCCACCTTCTCCATTGATAAGTGTTTTTCTTTCAGTCTATCGGTAAGATATCAAACAATGTTACCCCGATTCATCCCAGCTTCACCGATAAGTGTTAGACTTTGATACCTCGTGATTATATCAGGCTATCGAGGGAGCTTCATCATTTATTTTATCGATGCACTAGAGCTACAGTGATGTGATAATCTTTGTTGTTTCCATTGGCTCATTGGGGAGACTACCTTGGAAGTTAGCCCGATGGAAGGATATTATACCAATGTAAGGATATGAATTGCCCCTATCAGGCTATCAGTGGGGTGGTGATGGGAGTTCCACTGACAAAGTATTGTTAGCCTGATGCTATCAAAGGATTTCAATGGATTTCATGAATGTGATTATTTGGGTATGTTGGTTACAAAAATGGTTTTTTTACACAAACCTTAGTAATTTCTCTTGATCGTGAAATTGAGTCTCGTGAGATTTTTTAAGGACTAGGAGATAAATGAATAGATGTTAATGCAAATATGTGGGATAGTTTTTTTTAGTCCTAACACAACTCTTTTGACATTTTTTTGTCTTATACTTATTGTGTGATGCATGATCTGTTATTTTTCTTTGTTATTTTGTGCATGCATGTGCCATGTGTAGGCTTAATAGTGGGTTATTGACCTCTCACATGAGCTAATATGCTGGTGATCTAGGTTTTCTAAATAAAAGTCCCCCGATAAAGTAAAGTCCCCTCGATAAAGTAAATTTCCCCCAATAGAATAATATGTAATAATATTTTGAGGGAGTATAATAT
Source organism: Sequoia sempervirens (assembly GCA_007258455.2). NCBI lineage: Eukaryota > Viridiplantae > Streptophyta > Pinopsida > Cupressales > Cupressaceae > Sequoia > Sequoia sempervirens. Next base: position 41,915,443 of record VDFB02000015.1, read on the forward strand.
TTCTTATAGGGATGTATTGTCTATGCATTGATGGATATTCATATCTTGTTTCAAAGCTCCCATTTTGGCACAAGCAGGGTGGATGTTGGAAATGGTTGTGGAATTTGGATTGACACCTACAAATTGTAGTCGCTTGAAAGTTTTTAAAGTCTTTCCACCAAATTTATTTTGTGCATATCTATTGTAGATTTCCTTAAGCTATATGAAAAAGGTGTATATACAATTTGAGATCAATTGATAAGCTGAGACATGTAATGTTGATTTGATTTACATTTTACTTAAGATATAATTTTGTTGCGTTGTTGAATTTCATAGTTCAATAATTGGGATTCTCAATGATCGTGTATACCCAAAGTGTATGTGATAGAAAGAAATTAGGTAGTCGTGTCGATTAGTTTGAAAATTTCAATGATCTTGAGTTCATAAGTACATAGTGATAATTTTTGACAAATAATATAATTTCTTGTTGCATTTATCACAGAAACAAAAGCCTCTTTTGATTGTAGCAGATGATGTAGAGAGTGAAGCATTGGATACTTTGATCTTTGAAATTGAATATTTTTTTACTAAATTGATAATGTTTGAAGTTTCTTTTTCTTTCTTAGATGTCTAATTAATAAGTTTAATGTTGTGTTGCAACTTGCAGGTGAGTATGTTGATATGATAAAGGCTAACATTGTCGGTCCTCTAAAAGTTATCAGAATTGCATTAGTTGATGCATAAAGGTAAAACTATTTATCTTTATTATAATTAGTGGAACTTGCAACTACAATATCTGATAAAAATCTACTTCCAAATATGCTTTTGCTGGATGTTCTATCTAATTCTGATACATTCACTATATCTAGTGCCTAAGTTTAGGGTGCCATAGTTGGAAAAGGAAAATAAAATGTTTGAGTTTTATCCTCTATATTATTTGACTTTTCTGAGTTTTTGATGTGCAAATTTCAAAACCTTATTTTCAAGTTGCAGCTCCAAATTGGAGAAGTGAAAGGTGAATACCAGCGAGGAATATTTTGGAGGAGTCGAAACCAATAGCGGCAGGAAATTTGTGGATTTGCAAGGGGATTAAATGGGTCAAGCCCCTATAGGAGGTCGCTGCCCTTCCAAAAAGACTACAGTTAAGGAAGGGGAAAATAGTATAAGTATATGAAAATAGGAATATTATGTTTATATAGTTTCTGTAAGTTGTACAGTGTCATTGAGACATTGAATGTAACCAATGAGATTTTGATTTGCCAATGAGGCTTAATGAAGTAAATTTTCAGAGTGGTTTTTTCTCCACTCATAAATATTGTCTTGTGGCTCCTCTTGATTTGTAATCTATTTTTGTTTGTGTCTGATCAATCATATTTGTTAAAGCATTTTAGTCTTCATTTCATGGTGTTTTTTTAACATTTGAATATCTATGATACTTGAAGATTATATGGATAAATTTTACAGGATTAATTAAGTTAGATTTGATTTGTAATGACTAAATTAATGACTAAATACATGACTAAATTAATGATTAAATATATGACTAAATATATTACTAAATTAATGACTAAATATATGACTAAAGTAATGACTAAACATATGACTAAATATATGACTAAATAAATGACTACCATGACTAAATAAATGACTAGTTAACAACAATCAATCACTAAATATATGACTAAATTAATGACTAAATATATGACTAAACAAATCACTACCATGACTAAATAAATGACTAAATTAACGACTAAATCAATGACCAAATCAATGACTAAATAAATGACTAAAATAGTTTAGTCATAAATTTGGTGGCATTATAAATGACTACAAATAAACTACTAAAATAGTCACGTGACTAAAATTAAAGACTAAATATATGACTAAATAAATGACTAAATAAATGACTAAATCAATGACTAAATCAATGGCCAAATCAATGGCCAAATTAATGACTAAATTCAGTGACTAAATAAATGACTAAAATTTTTTAGTCATAAATTTAGTGGTGTTATAAATGACTACAAATAAACCACTAATATTCACGTGACTAAAGTTAGTCATTTATATGCAATTTTTAGTACTTTATTTAGTCATATATTGTTTTTTGTGTACTAGTGGTTCTTAGAGCACCAAAAACTGAAGTGTTCAATTTGTGTTGTTCTTTTTATGCACCAAATAAAAATTCCTAATTTAAAGAGCGAAGTTGTGAAAATCATGATTCCTTTGACCATTCATCTCCCCTATAGAAAAAGGTGTTAGTGATTTCTCGATCCTGCATAGATAACTGTTAATACCTGTCACACATTCCAAACAGGCATTTGTTAGCATTAAAAATCAAATTAAACTTGTAAATCTTAGACACTAGTTTGACATAGAAAAAGTGCAAGAAAATCAGCAAGTGTGCCCTCTATCAGAGAGAAAAAGTGCCAGAAAAATTAAGTGCACCCTCTATGAAAAGACAAAGGCATTGGAAAAATTCAAAAGTGCCAGTTTTAGGGTCAAGTGCACCAGTTTCAGGATCAAGTGCATGGATTTCATGAAATTTAGTGCAACTTCTAGAAACATGTGCGTGAAGATTTTTCCAAACCAGCTATGGGACCTGTAAATTCAAAATTTTCTCACAAAATCATTAGTGTAGGGGACCAGGGTCCCACCGAGCATGCCAGAATGTGTGAGGAGGAAAATCATAGAGTTTAAATGAGATAAATGTAATGAGATAAAATCTAATCTAAATCAAAAACACTATTCTAGATCTATTCCTTCACTCACAAAATGTAATTATAAAGCTAAGTAATTCAAAGAATTTTTGAAACAAGGGAATAAACAAGAATTCAATACAATACAATCTTACCATCCCATGTTGAAGTGTATTTGTAAGGTATCAGGTTGTTCATATCACTATGAAGCTTCCATTGTTGTGTGCAAGAAGCTTTGATTCCATGTGTGTGTTGGTTGATTGAAGATATGTTGAAGCATTTTGAATGGTGATTAGGAATATTGGAAATACTTCGTTGTGAAAATTATGTTGATTCTTCTATCCTTTTTTGTGAGGAAAGAGTTTTTTTATATAGAAATTATGATTTGAAATGGACAATCAGGATCATGTAGTAGAATATCTTGATTGCCGGTCGAAAGATGTTGAGAGGAAATAGACATGAATAATCTATGCAAAATAAATTACATAATTTGTGTGATTGAAGAAATCATGTTGAGCAATTTGTGAAATTGATGAAATAGGTGGAGAAAATCATAAAATTGAAGAAATCAATTTGAGCCTTCAATGAGATTGAGGAAATTATGTAAAGAAAATTAAGAAAGTTGGTGAGGAAATCATGTGGAGAGCAATTTGCTCAAAGTTGGTGATGATAATTAATTAATCCTTTTTGGAGTTGAATGTGAAAATCAAGTTTGACTTTTGCAAACAAAGTTACATTTGTTTGATTTGATTTTTGATGATTTCTTGAATAATTTATTCAAATTATTGAAATTTTGAGGGAAAGTGAGTTAATTAAATTATTATGATTTAATAATTCAATCAACTTAGGAGAATAAAGTGATTTAGCGATGTAATTTAATAATTGGTGTTATTTAACTAATTAGGTGGAATAACGTTAGATTAGGACTTTATTAAATCAATGAAATTTATTTTGTTGAACTAGAAAACTAAGAGGGAGGGGGTCAATCAGTTGTCCCAAATTAAATCTTTAAATATTTTACTGGAACAAAACACTTCTTAAATGATTAAACATTAAGTGCAAGAAAAGAAACTGAAAACCATCACATGAACACAATAACACCATATTTAAATAAAAAACCCAATCAAGGAAAAACCATGGTGAGGATTAACTCAAACTATAGAGAATATCAAGACCAATTACAAAAATGCTTACTGCCCGAGGCACACTGCCAATAGAAGGACTCACTATCTAGACTCACTATCCATAGGGATACAACCCGAAGATATAAAAGATGGCTTACTACTTGAATACAAAAGTTATGGCTTATTTCCAAAATTATGAACTGAAGGAATACACCTTCCTTGTGTAGAATTCAGTTCCAGATGAAGCTTAGAATATGAAGTACTGCCTCACACAATAGTCACTTAACAACTCTATTCTGGTCTTTGGTTGATAAATCATATAGGCTCAAATCCTCTTTCACCTTTCTTCCACACTCATACACTCACTTCTCGCTCGCTCTCTTTTTCTTTTTTCTTCTCCACTTGAAAAAAATCTTATATATAATTCATGTAGTGCATCATATTAAGTCAGATAAGATCTATACAAAACATCCCCAAGGTAGATTCAATCTTCTTAATACATAACATGTGTCAGGTCGGCCAAGGATGGGACCCAAACATAAAAGCTTCAACCGGTCAAAAAACTTCCAAATACGATGTAAAATGATAGGAACCATAGCATCTGAATGTTTATTCATAAGGAGGTGAGAAACAACTATAGTGTATAGAGTTAAACTTTGTCATTGATAACTTATTGCTCCCAACAAAAAACTTCTCAAGATCTTGAATATAGTTGTTTGAGTGAATCATAATGACATAGTTAAGATATCAGAGTCATAGCTTGTCTTGCGGTAGAATCCAAACCCATAAAACATCACACTGGTTCATTGATAAAGCACATCTTTGATAGAGAATAGCTTCTAGTAAATGTCTCAAACATTTGGTACTATGTTGACATCAACGAGAACCATTTGATGCAATCCAATTTACAACAATCTCCCCCTTTGTCATTGATGGCAACACAAGATGTGAAAAGCTAAGAACAACATCCTTTGTAGTTCTCCCCTTTTGATGAGCTATAATGATTTCCATTCTTTTCACATGATCTCTCTCTCCCTATGACATCGATGGAAAAGAAAGGAAGATTTATCTTCCCCTTACTTTAAAATTTTCTGAACAAAAAAGCAGTCTTAAGAAAAAGGTATCAAAAATGGTTCTTTACCTCAATCCTTCTTCTCCTAAAATATCTCTTTGTATTTTAATTTTAATTTTAATTTTAGAAGAAATGTCTTCCAAGAATCCATTGCCAATTTGATGTTTACACAAATACTATTGCTTATCACTATCAAATCAATTGTTTCTAGAAGAGTATCTGGGATAGTGATATTTAGTTCATTTTTCTCAGCTTCCACTAGGAGGCTGAAAAGCTATTCCAATCTCAATTCAATTATGTCTTTGACTTTCCAAAATGTCTTCACAATACTATCCATCTATACCATAATGTCTGTAAGTTCAGACTATAAGGAATTGATCCTTTTCTTTTGTGCTCCATCCCTGTCATTAAGGATATTTATTTTTTCCAATAGAATCCAACTCAAGCTCAATAGTATTAATTTTCACTCTATAGTTTATGATAGTAGTAGGCCACTGGAGACAATTCCTATAGACACTATTTATACTTTTGATGCATATCTTCAATTCATTTATTCTCTCAGTCAATCTCTTCTATGCATTTCCACATCTTTCTTCCATAGCCAATTGAATATCATCTTTTTCTTATGTTTCCCTAGGTGACAATATCTTTAGTTTGTCTTTAATCTACTCAATCAATACTTCTAGTAAAACATTTGTCAATTTTCTCAAATAAATATCATTATGAATTATATAAACATCTAATACATTTGTGATCTCATCTTGTTCATATGTTGGCCAAGACAAACCAACATCTCCAATCTTCTTCAGTCCATCAGATTGCACAAGAATCTTCAACACCTTCTCTTTAGTAAAATCTTCTTCATCATCAGTCGTTGATACCAGATCAATTTCCTCTATAATCTTTACTTCCTTTTCTTCTTTCTTCTCCTTTGTCTTTAGCTTTTTTTATTTCTGGAGAGGAACTTGAAATAACTCTTTTGATTTCCACTTTCTAGAGGAGGATCCTGCCTTAGACGTCCCAACTAGACTAGAAACCATACTAGAGCTCCATGCATTTTTCTTTTTTGCAGAGTATTCTTTACAAATCTTTTCCTTCTCTGCTAGACATTCTAGGTACTAGTACACTTTCTTCTCAATCGGTACAACTGACTTCCACACAACATTCTCTTTTAATGGTAATGACTTCACAAAATACATCGTCAAACATATAACCAGAGATCCAAAATGAAAAGGGTAATTGTCATTCTTTGTCATAGTAATGTTCTCCATTAATTGATTCCTCAATGACTCAACCAAGTCAAAATCCTCATTCTTTTCAACCATTTGATGCACAATGTAAACAACAATTACTGAAGTAGAGCATTCCCTATTTTTGAAATAAATCTTATATGAAATGCCATGTGCTACATACCTTATCATAGGGTCAACTATAGTATGAATTTGAAGTGCCCTTTGGTCTCATGTCACTCCAATTAGGGCTTCAACCTCTTTGTTCTTAACAGACTTCTTTACTAGAACGAGTCCATCATTACATAACCTTGTAATTTCTACAATTCCTTCCTTTGTAATCCCATAGGGTTTTTCAAAGATCATCTGATCACCTTAAATTATGCTTAAGATAAACCAAACAGTGTCTACATCCAAAAAAGTATGGAAATTCTCTCCAAATTTCTAAACCCTTGTGCCCTAGACTCTTGACCTTTTGTATTTTCTCAACTAAAAGTGAACCTTCAAAATTTCAAATCTTTTCATGGTTAAATTCATCGATCTATAACTTAATTTATGCAATTCATCATTGCTTAGATCAAACACCACCATTTCCTTTGACTCCATTGTTTCAACTTTTTTCTCTATACTTTTTCTTGTCAACAACCCTAACTCCTTATCTCTCAATTGCACTTTACTCCTTAGCTCATTCAATTTGCAATGTGAAAAGAATGACCATTCAACTTCCTTATATGACTTGTAACTTTTAGGGTTTCATCAAAAAAAGTATTTTATCGCTTATGACATCATCATCGGTACTTTACTCTGTTAGTACCTTCCCTTCAGCTAAAACTACTAGATCAAATTTTCAGATGACAGAACCTTTGTACTGGAACCTGGTACAATAGACTCATTAACACAATCTTCCTTTTCCTCCAAGTCATGGTTCTTTTCTTGAATTCATCTAATTTTTCCGTAATTTTTCATTTACTATTTTTTAGCTTTTAAGTTTCCAACTGCATTATGAGATACAATATAAATGAAGAAGAGCTCCACAATTATTCTGATTTGCTACTTTTCTACCCAAATTTTCTTCAATTCTTTTGAAATAAAGATTCGCATCACCTATCCTTGTGTCATCACATGACACCTCATATATCAGGGGCTTGTTAGATTTTTCTATGACTGCTCCCCCTGAAACCACTACTGAGTTCAGTTCTTGGAAGGGTATCTGCACCAGATGCAGATATAGGGTTATTTGATTCATCCTTGTTCTCAGGTTATTCCTTCTTCCTCCAAATTTTCTCCATCTCTCTCCTTATTTCTTTAGGATCTATCTTGTTCATAGACTTGATCTTCTATTTTGGATTAGTTTTCTTCCCATCTTTGTTCCTACAAAATTTTGAGATATGTCCTAGTTTGTTGCAAGTTTAGCACACAACATATCCTTGATCAAATGAATTTGTGTTCATCCTTGACTTGCATTGATTAGCCTTGTGTCCAAATATATTGCATGTATAACAATATCCTTGAAAATATTGAATCCTTCTACTAGTATTAAACATGTTTGTATTCAATGGAAAATTAGATGGGTTAGCTTATTAAATAATAAACATTAAAAATCCAAAGAGGCTATCAAGAACAATGGAAAATCACAAAAAAGAACGATTATACCTTCCTTTCCTTCCATGCTTCACCTTCATAGCACCTTCTTACTTGTTGGATGATGTGTTGCCCTCAAATTGAACATGCGAGCAATCTACAAATGTCTAAGTCCTACAACAAGCCTTGAAGGATTTGTATAAAAATGTCTAAATGCCTATGACTATGACAATGTCTATGAAAAAAATGACTATCAATGCTAAAATGACTATAATGCCTATCTTCAAAAATGACCGGATCGCGAAATTATGAGCAAAATTGTCTTTTATAGAAAACACAATTTTGAGTGGATGGATGAGATTAAATTCTAAGAAAGACCTAGAATGAGAGGTCTAGATTGAATATGAGAATCCCTAATTAGGGTTAGGGAAAATTCATTAATCGAACGGTCAAAATAATATCTCAGATAATCGAATCAGCGGTGGAGAATAAATGAGGAAATTAATTAGAAAATAATGATTTTTGAAAAAGAAGAAGATAAAGACTGAACTGAAGATTAGATTCGAAAAATCAAGAAGATAAGAGTTGGACTGAAGATCAGATTTGGAAAATCAAGAATTTGCCCGATTACTTGATTTTTAGAAGATTAGTTACTATTTTGAATTAAATTAATTCAAAATAATGATTTTGTGAGACAATAAATAATCTTTTTCAGATTATTTACCAAAAATGGACTGACAATTAAGAAAGTGATGACATTTTAAATAATTTCATTTATTTAAAATGAGAGGAATATTAATTTTGACAATTAAATAATTAAATATAATTATTTAATTTAGCAGATAAGATTAATTAATTAAATAAATTAATCAATTTATTTAATTAAGACAATTAGTGACATATTAAATAAATAAATAAAATTTATTTATTTAATAATCGGAAGAAATATATGATCTAAGGGTAATTAAATAAATTAAGAAATTTATTTAATTAAGGGAAGACTTAGACAATTAATGACGTACTTAATAAATAAATAAAATTTATTTATTTAATAATCATGAAGAATACAAAGATATAAATTAATTAAACAATTATGAATTATTTAATCAATCGTCGAATGTGGACCAAGGACATAATTAAATGTCATAATTATTCTAGGACGAAAGTGGTAAAAATGAAGCTTGCAGGCCTAGGTCATTTTTAGGTGTCTACAATGTTCATCATCATTTGGCTTCTACATTCGGTAGCTCTATGTCCAAACTTGTTGCAAACATAACATTGTCCAACAAAGAATCCAACATTTTGACTCATTCTTTTCTTGTTCATCCTACTTCTACATTATGTTGCTCTATATTTTAATTTACTGCATGAAAAAGACAAACCATTAAAATATGGATACCTTTGAGAATTAGGTTTTTGGATGGGAATCCTTCCAGTATTGTTTCTTTGGTTCTTATTTTGATAAGTATTACCTTGAAATTTCCTTTGATTTTCCACTTCATTGAAAACTAGTTTAGTATTTGAGCTTTTCCCTTCTTCAAGTTCTAGACCACCTTTATCCTTTGCAGGTTTCTGAGATGAAATCAACTCATCAAGCATTGTAGAACTTGTCTTGAACCTTTCTTAATGAGCTTTCACTTTTTCTAAATCAACTCTTAGGGTTGCTAATTCTTGTTCATGCATATCACATTTTTCTGTCTTCTGATTGATAATCTCTTTCAAGCATCCTTCCTCTATCTTGCTTTGTTCAATTTCCAATTTTAGATTCTCTTCCACCCTACTGCTTTCTTCAAGTTTCATTCTTAGATTCTCAATAGTCTCCTTTTCTTCCTTTAGTTCCTAGCTAATTTTTTTATGTTTCAACTTGAACTTCTAGATTTGATTTCATAGTTTCTAAATGCATTCATCTGTTTGCTTGACATTTTCTTTTAGATCTTCATTTTTTAGACTATGTAGTCTATGTTCCTAATTCTTCATCCAAGTCAGATCCCTTCATAATTTTTCTCAACCTACCAAGATCTCCTTCAAGCTATTAAACTCATTCCAAAGGACCAAGCTCTGATACCAATTTTTTAATTGGACAATTGAGAGGGGTGAATTAGTTGTCCCAAATTAAACCTTGAAATCTTTTACCAGAACAAAACACTTCTTAAATGATTAAACATTAAGTGCAAGAACACAAATTAAAAACCATCACATAAACACAATAACACCTGATTTACATGGAAAAACCACAATGAGGATTAACTCACACTATAGAGAATATCAAGATCGATTACAAAAAGGCTCACTACTAATAGAAAGAATCACTGTCCACAAGGCTACAACCCAGAGATACAAAAGATGGCTTACTGCCTAAATACAAAATTTATGGCTTACTACTAAAAGTATGAACTAAAGGAATACACCTTCCTTGCGCAAAATTCAGTTCCAAATGAAGCTCAGGATATGAAGTACTGCCTCACACAATAGTCACTTAACAAATTTTTTCTGGTCTTTGACTGATAAATCATTTAGGTTCATATCCTCTTTCACCTTTCTTCCACATTCGCACACTCACTTCACACGCTCTATTTTTCTTGTTTCCTTCTCCACTTCAAAAAATATTATATATAATTCATGTAGTGTTGTGCCCTTAGCACAAATGCCCCATTCAGAATGAGGACCCTCTCTTTCTCTACCTTGTCGGGTCATTTTGTCATTGCCTCGTTTTGTGTGCCCTATTTAGGTGTCTTGGATGGTCGGTGTGCCTCAAATGTCTTATCTTAAATCAACCATGTTTCTTTCCCTCATTTTTTTTTTAAGTCCCAGGCCCGACCCCTTTGGTTTCCCTTTGGTGCTTGTTGTCCCAAATGAACAAATGACTCCATCTTTTTGCACCTCGGGTTCTGGTCAGTTGTTCGCCATGTCTCAAATGCCTTTAGTGACTAAGTTTAAATTGCACTGCTTTGAGACCCTTTAGACCAGGTCTTTTGGAATGCTCCTACTAGACTTCTATTCTTCTTTCACCATCTCCGATAGCCATCTTCTAGGATCCTCCTAGGACCCGGGACCTGGGTCTTCGATCGCCATCCTCACAAAGTTGTGTTGCAAAAGGGGGGCATCCTTCATGAGCTCTGGGCTTGGTTAGTCAAATTTCTCTGCCCGGAAAGCTATTGTAAGTTCTCTATCAGTCGACGGCCGCCAGTTGGCATCCCTTTGGCCTTCGAGTTCTAGACCTCCCGCCGCCATCTTGGAATTTGAATTCACCAACCCTCTTGTCCTCCATACGAGCATTTATGGAATGCATTAAATGAGTCTTGGGGTATAAATAGTAGGCCTGACCTATCATTTTCACAATGTTAAGATAGCTAGAAGAAAGTTTAGAGCCGTCAGAGAAGCTCAGTGCCTTTTCCATTTTCCACCACTGCACCCGTCGCTTGCATCAGCTGACTCTCCAAGGATATAGTGATCTTCACCACTGGGTTCTTTGGGTATACTCACCGTCCGCCCTCCCACATGACTTTTTTGATGATTTCACGCTAAATAATGGATAAGTGGGGGGAAACGTACGTCCTTTGGGTAGAGAAAATGAACATCCAAAAAACCCATGTCTTAAAATTACAAGGAGCCCTTCAAATTTCCTTAAAAATGAATCTAGGACTTTACCATTGCAGCGTCATTCTTGCAAAGCGCCTGCACCTTCCAAGCTCGAGCCTTCCCGTAGCTATTAAAACTTCAAAACTGACAGAAAAATGTTCTTTCGGACTCGAGACTCCGGGTTTCCCTACCCTACTCACCATCAGGACTTATGAAAATGAACTAGGTTGCTTTCAGGCTTCTTGGGCCCATCCTCACTAGATTCTATCCTCGGGATGTCACGAGGCTTTCACCATTTCAAATGGCATATCTACCTCATCCTCCTGTGCCCTAGGTCCCGTTGTGATCTTCGTCGATCAAGTTAAGTGAACAAAGTGCCACATCCATGTTGTCCTCTAGACCACAGACCACCGAGTTCCATCCATGCACTTCCACATCGATGTCGCCATTCCAAATGGCCCAATGACCTCCGCCTTCTTCCTTCTAGGTCTCATGCATCCCGATGCCGTTTGAACACCAAATGACCAAAAACTTAGGGGCCAACTTTCACTAGACCTCCTCCTACGGGTCTATGCCGTCGGGATGTTGTCTCGTCTCAGCCGTCCTAAAAGGAAAAATGGGATTGTCTTTCCAGATAGTAGGTCCTGGTGTTCCAATCACCCAAGAAACTAACGACAAAAACATAAAGGCCAAACATGACACTAGGTCATTCCCATCAGGTTTCCATTCAACATCCATCATTCCAAATGACCATCGCCCAACATCCTCCCAGCTCTTGAGACCCGAGCACTTAAAATATTAAGAGGGTAGGTCGACCGCCTTTCTACCTTACGGGTCCCAAACTCCAAAACTCCATCCTCAGAGTTTCATTTCCTCCTAGCCATTTCAAATGACAAACCATGGACAAATTTCCCACTTTGAGGCTCCAGGTGCTCAGAACTTATTCAAATGACCTCCAATCTAGGAACAAGCCTTGACCCATGCACTTAAACTGGGTCCTCCCCTGCAGAACCTTTCAAATCATCTAAACTTAAAGTCAGGAGAAACCACCTGGATTGCCCTGCCTTGTTTTCCCTTCCAAAACAACAAGCTTGCTAGGGAAGTCTAGCCCTTTAGGCTTGGATTGACCAAATTCCCTCCAGTGAACTACTGATTACATCTTGAATTAAATGTTTGACCTTATGAGCGATGTATTATCAAATTTGACCTCATTGACGGGATTTTGGCTAACATTGATGTCTTTAAGCTTAATTGTACCAATTATGCCTTTACCTGCAGGATATAAGGAATCGAGTGCAGGATCCTCAAGGGCAGCCATAGAGAAGGACAAAGGGAAGAAATTAGGCAGAGTTCCTCATGGGAATGAGGACAAAGACCAAATGAAATACCAATTCCAGGGGGAGCCTATACACTCAAAGGTCATTACAGACTGGAAAGAAATCATAGACACCAATATCGGGAAAGTCGATATTGATGAATTCAAGCAAAGGGTTAGGGTTAGCCCGACCACGGAGAATGCAAGATTGATCAGAAGCAATGGAATTTATAAGGCTGCAAGCTTTCCTCCATCCCTAGTCACTCCTAAATTGGTCATGGCTTGCCGATAGGATTATCAACCAGAGACTCGAACAATTGTTGATAAGGAAGGAAACATTCTAGTTGATATGCCTGGTGAGGCAATAACGAAGACCTTCCACATCCCTACCTTTGGGACAATGGAGCTTCCAACCATAGAGGAATGTAAAGCAATGTGGTATGAGGACCCAAGTGGTTGTAAAAAAACTCATAAACCAGTTCTGGCTCAAAGAGAAGCAAGGCAACAGTGCAAAAGTTCCTCAAGAATTTTTTCACAGCAATTTTCATGAAGATTATCATGACTTGGTGACTCTGTTGAGTAGATTAATGGGTCTTCCCATTGCTGCATATTTCTAGGAGTGGATGGTATACTTTGTAGAGTAGATTCTCCATAGAAAGGAGGATGTTACCACAAATGCCTCATTCTACTAGGAGGGAATAATAAGTGACTACTTCCATGAGTAGTTTATGAATGTCAAGAAGACCTCTAAATTCTATATGACCTCCTATCTTGTTTACTCATTGGCTGAGCGGAGGTAGTACAGTGGACTATTCAGGGCACCTAATGAGGAATCTAGATGAAAGCTAAAAGTTTATGATAGATACCCCCAGCTCTAGTTCAGAAATTTTAAAAAGGATTATTGCAGGGTGAATAATGCCTTCGTGGGTCACATCATCAGACTACTTGGAGGGGATTTTGAAAGGAGAATTTCTCATAGTGCTCAGGTGTTCCTGAAACAATACGCCTTCTTGTTTATTCAATACCATAAGTTCACCTACATTCATTCTCAAGGTTACATAGAGAGGCAGAATAAGCTACCTTGGTATCCCAATGACCAGATTATATTGCTAGAACTCTCTCGGCAGCTATGAAATATGCATACTCTTCTCAGCATCAAGCATTTGGTGGGGATCCCTTATCCCCTTTCTTTTGGCCAAGGGATGTACAAGCTGCAAATCTCTCAATGTGTAGGGAACTCAAAGAAGGAACTAGCAGAATATCATTTTCGCCTACACACTGCTCACCCATGAATGGACCCGTATGGGCACATAAGGAAAGCACTGGGACTAGAGTATGCCCATTTGCATCATGTAGAAGATTTATGGGCAAATTGCAAAGATGATAAGGAGGTGTGCGTGAGGAACTACATGCGAATGACCACGTACTTTGTGAAAAGGGTGAATATATTTCCTGTACCTAACCAAGTTGAAGAAGATGAAAGCACCGTAATGGACCCCAGGTACAATGCAGTCACCAATTTTTCAATGCCAGTAATAGATTGGGATGAACAAGAGGTCGATGACCTTGATATTATAACCAAGCCCATCGAGGCTCGCACGAAGAAATGGGTCAATGGATAGGTAGCCCAATTGAAGCAACAAGGAGTTGTCCTAACATATGAAGGGCTCAAAAGTGAGCCTAGTCCAATAAATGATGTTGCTGCTACAACCTCAACAAGAGATACTTCTAGATCTCCTCCGCTCACGAGATCGAAGAAAAGGAAAGAGACTGATGAACAACAGCCTAACCCAAAGGTGTATGCTAGAAAGGCCTTGGAGGGTGAGTCTTCCAAGAGACATAAGGGCTCGGATGACACCACTATGGTGCCCAGTATACAAGAAGATCCACTCCATGAGGGAGAGGATATGGAGGTTGATCCACCTAAATCTCTGTCAGCTGCCTCCGCTAGTGTTGCCCTTCCATCCATCTCGCAGGATATGGTTGCTACTTCTCCACTTGCGGTGGACATCTCGGTCCACCTTGCCTCTTCTCCACCAATTGGGCAAGTTCTGATGGTCAATTTTTCTTCAGCCATGACTTCTCTACTTTCCTCCACCTCCATGTCTCCCACCACATCACTTCAACTAACAGCGGCAACAATACCAATGCCAACTCACACTGTTGGAGGCATTCTAACGGCATATGAAGAACATCCCTTTCGATATTTCTAAGGTGTTATCAAATCCTTCCATCCAGGCTGCCTTGGCACAGGTTCTTGTTGCCGTTCATGTTTCAAAGCCTCCAACTGAACCACCTGAGATGAGGGATACGATGGAAATATCTAAGGAATGGGAATGACATGCTACAAAAGCATTAGAGGAGGAAGCGGAGGAGTACCATGAATATCCAAAATATGAGCACCTATAAATTGACAAAGTAGTTCATGAAGAAGAAGAAATGAGATCTTCTAAAAGTGGCGATGAAAGGGATCCTGGTACTGAAATTATACAAACATTTGATGGTGATTTCAAGGAGGAAATGGCCTGGCAATTGAAGGAAATTGGAGAGGAGGTAGAAAGGTCACCTCCCAAAGAAGAAGAGAAAGAGGATGACAAAGAAAAAGAAAATGTGAAACTTCCTATAGGGGAATAGCAGGAAGATGTGTCACCTCTTCATAAAGAAGAAGAGAATGTAGAAGAGGAAAAACCTGAAGGTGACGTTCAAATTGACAAAAGCCTCAAAATTGAGCAGCCCAAGGAGCATGAGCATGAAGATGAGCAGGATGACAAAAAAGAAGAGGAGGCTGAGAGGGAAGAAGGTCCCAAAGAATGCTTACTGACCAAGTCCCCAATCAAGTGTATAACATTCACCCAGGAATCTAATGAAGAAGAAGGGGAAGACACTAGGGTGGAGAAAGAGGCTTCTAGAGTTGAGTAAGTTGAAGTCATAAGGGATGAAGAGAAGGATGATGGTGAATCGCCTAAAGAAAATGCTTAGATGCCCAAATGGATGGAAAGGAAACTTGAGAAGAAGGCTCCCACCCTGAGAGATCTAAGAGCAATATTGGAGGCTATCCTAGCTCGAGCACAAATCACTACCAAGAAGGATAAGAAGCCCAAGGTCAGATCAAAGGTGACAATGGATTCCTCAGGATCGAGGATCATCCAAGTAGCCACACTAGTAGTGGGAGAAGAAGGAATAAGCTATAATGTTTCTACTATTGACTTAGGAATAGCTACCAGAGAACATAAAGTAGAACACCTTCAAGAGTCTGTCGCTACCATAGTGCATCTCATACAACAAGATCAGACTTTGAAAGAGGAACTTAAGGCATAAGTAGCTGATATGATGGGTTACATCCAATAATGGTCTTCAACCAAGGAGATTCCTACCATGTCCTCAGGCCCGCCTCAATTACTATCAAAAGAGAAAATAGACAAGCTTGAAAGGAGAAAAAACTTGGATAAGACCATAGAAAGTTGGTTCTGGAAGGTCTTGTATACTGGAAACATAGGCATCACCCACGTCGTTAGGATAGAAAACAAGTTCTTAGATCTACAATAGTCTCTTGAGGGTACAAGAAAACTTTGAACTGACTTCTTGGAAAAATATGAGTCCACCTACTCAAAGATTGAGGCTATTCTCAAACTACCAGGCATGACATGGGAGAAAAAACTTGCATTCAAGAAGGACGATCATTGGCTAATGGATGTATGGAAGTGGGACTTTGAGAACAGGAAGGAAAGGTTGGACCAGGTGCTTGAAAAGGTGGATCTGGACATCAAGTGGGCTAAGGAAGTTAGAGAAGATTGTGCTTGATACTTGAAGCTAATGATAGGGTATGACATGCATGTCGTACAGATAGATCCAAAGAAGATAAAGCTCTATTTCCATAAAAAGATGGAGGACGGAATTTCAGATGAGATCGCCACTGATTTCATAAGTTTTTCCACCCAGGCCTTCACCTAGTCAGAGCTATTCAGAGATCACACTTCCAAGTATGACGAAGACTAGGAAAGGCTTACCGAAAGCTCCAAGGAATGGAGTTACCAATTGCTATGATCTGAGATTTTAGAGGTTGATAAACTCCAACCGGTAATTTTGAAGTTCATGTAGTATGCAACTTTGAAGAAGTAGGTGGAAAACCCTATTATTAATGAATAATTCTTGACAGAGTAGCTACCTCAAAAAGGAAATGAGTAAAAGTCAAAATGCTACAGTTTTGTCAATAGAGGACAAAATAGAGATAGGGAAAAAGTTGTATTTTAATTTGTAAAATATTGTGGAGTAGGTAGAACCCTAACTTGTAATGAATCATGGCCACACAATGCAAACTAATCTTGGCCATTCATTCTACCTTTTGGACACTATAAATGGGGGGTCTCCTCTCATTTTCAAGAGAGAGTTGATTTGTTGTAATGACATGTTGTAGAAATTTTAATGGAAATACATTGACTTTGATGCATTTTCTGAGTTTCTCTTTATGTTTCATGATTCAATCTCCCATAGTTAGATGTTTTAGTTAGATTTACATTGTTGTTCTAGTTGGTTTTAGATTGCTTAGATATATTTGGTAATGTTTTCATGTGGTTATGAAAATTTATGTTGTGTAGATGCCTTCCCAGTCCATACTTTTTGCTATTTGCTACTGGTAAATGGTTGTGTAAAGTTAGTATGGGCTAAAACTTAAAGCTGCTTTAAACTTTTATCTTTATTAATGCATGTATATGGTGGATGAATGGTAAAATATCTGTAGACCCTGGAAGATAGCACGGATTTCATGATACTGTAGGTTTCTTGGTTAAGTGGAATCTTGTTTGAAGGAAGTTGTCCACATCAGAACCTCCGTGATCACTGTTCATAGGTAGTTGCAGATCTAGGAAACTCTCCTTTTCCCTCCTCTTTTTCCTTTTTTTAGAAATAACCTATGCTAAGGTTCATTGCACATTGTAAAGCTAAAACTTAAAACATTGGAGTTTCAGATTGTTGTTCAAACCTGCAATAAAAAACATATCAATTTCCATCCTAGAAACTTCAATTCATAAGATCCACTTTGTATCCAGCTACGTAAGTCTGCCTGGTGATTCTAGCAAATCACATGAAACAACTAATATATTCAAGTACTGTCAAGACCTGACATTAGAGACCTTGGGATAGTGTTTTGCAATCTAATTGTGGAAGATTGTCTTTCAAAAGAGGTAGTGCACCTATGCACTGCCTATGTTGAGAAGTGCATAAAACACACATCAACATGTAGTACATCATATTAAGTTGGCTAAGATCTATACAAAACATCTCCAAGGTAGATTCAATCTTCTTAATACATAACACGTGTCAGGTCAGACAAGACTAGGATCCCAACATAAAAGCTTCATCTAGTCAAAAAAAATTGAATACAATGTAAAACCACAGGAACCATAGCATTTGAATGTTCATCATAAGAAGGTGAGAAACAACTGTAGTGTACAGAGTTAAACTCTGTCATTGATAACTTACTCCTCCAAACACAAAACTTCTCAAGATCTCAAATATAGATGTTTGAGTGAATCATAATGAAATAGTTAAGATATTAGATTCATAGCTTGTCTTGTAGTAGAATCTAGACCTAGAAACCATCACATCAGTTCACTAATAAAGAACATCTTTGATAGAGAATAACTTCTAGTAAATGTCTCATACATTTGGTACCGTGTTGACATCAATGACAACCATTTGATGCAATCCAATTTCCAACATATTTAATTGGTCAAAATGATAAAACATGAATTAATAATGTCATTTTATTCAAATAATAGAAGAAATGGGGTTTTAGGACTTTATTAAATAAATGGAATTTATTTAATTAGTCAAAAAATGATGAAAATTTGAATTAATTAAATAATGTTTTATTATTCAATTAATAGGGGAAATTAGGGTTTTTGATGCAATTTATGTGAAATACAATGATGTTTGATGATAATGATGCCGATGATGTGAAAATTTCATTTAGTGTGTGTGATAGGTGTTAGGTTAGTTTTACATGTCAACAAAAGTATATATTGTTATCTATATCAAGTTAATAATTTGAAGAATGTTTGTATTATCATACTACATATGTTCATGTTGACAGAAGTGATGTGAAAGTCTAATTCAAAATGTTTTAGTTTAGTTTCTCAATGTAGAGAGATTTCTCTAGCAATACAATTATGATAATTATTTCTTTATAAAGGTGATTTGGGCTCTATGGTTTGAATGGAGAGTATGTATACACATTTTCTATCATATTCCAATTTTTTTAGAAGATATGTTAAGTATGCAAGAAGTTTTAAGTGATAGAATGCTTTCTATGCTTGCTTGTAAATTAGTTGGTGTTTGAGATCTATACGGTAATGACTAGTAGAGTGCGACA
Organism: Sequoia sempervirens; assembly: GCA_007258455.2. Taxonomy (NCBI): domain Eukaryota; kingdom Viridiplantae; phylum Streptophyta; class Pinopsida; order Cupressales; family Cupressaceae; genus Sequoia; species Sequoia sempervirens. The sequence goes on from VDFB02000015.1 coordinate 41,934,391, forward strand.
TTCAATGTTAGCTTACGGTGTTAAGATAGGACCTGCTTAAGGTTCATGTGGAATCTCATGGCATCATTTTCTTTTGGTAGCAATAAATTTGATTTAGGACTAACTTGTTACAAATTTCATGTAATTTGAATTTAGGTCCACCTTATGTGATGAGGGTGCTAAACTGAGACACAGAAAATCACACACAAACCATAGAATATTATTGTTACTCAGAATATGAAAATATTACATGCAGAGGATCTCAAATCCTCGAGTTTTGCAATACATGCTAGTTACAGAAAATTTTAGAAGTTCCCTTTTTCTTAGTATGCACTCTTTCCCCAAAAAGCTACCCCAAAAATCAGAACTATCCCATAAAAAACTCCCCTTTTTAGTTTGGAGCCAAAAAAAAATTCGAAATATGAATTTTAGTGGCTTGGTGCCAAAAATTAAGATTTGAAATTCAAAATTTGAAACTACATTTGAAAATTAGCACATTTTAAAAAATGCACCAACTTCTGGGAGCCATAACTTTTGATCTGGGACTCTGTTTGACGAACCATTTGAACCATTGAAAAGGTCTCAGAGTGAAGAACGTGCTAAGAACCCACTCTACAAGTTCTAGTGATTTTTGGACCTGTACAAGACCGTTTAGTTCCTCAAACTGGACTCATAAGATTTTTCAAGGCAAAAAGAAAAAACTGAAACTTGAATAACTTTCAAATCAAGAATGATCTTGACATGATTATTTCGCCAAAGTGCTTATTTTTCTATCCTGAAGCTTCCCATAATTTTTTTCCTCCTCACACTTTCAAATTTAAAACTGTTAAAAATAGAAATTGAGCAGAAAAAAGTAGAAATGCAATTCTGAAAGTTGGGAACTCTTATTCGACAAAAAGGGTATCTAGAAATGCAAAAACATCTACAAAAAGCTAACAAAAGGAAACATAAAGGAAAACATATTTTTGGGTGATGTAGGATTTCCCTTAGACCAGTGGATGGTACTACATCAGACACCTAGGGTAATTTGAGAAGTGACCTTGTCATGTCTCAGATGGTTGAGGAAAACCCAAATGGTCAACCTATACCTTAGAAAACCAGGATGAATCTTCCATAGGCCTTCCTCTCCACTTCATTAAATATTCTTCATACTGCCTATTTCTAGTACTCCTTCCCACACGACTATCTAGGATTGCTTCAATCTCCTCCTTCTCTAAAGTAGGTGTTGGAATGCCACACTATTCCATTGCTGGTACTTCCTCTACGCCACCTTCATGGTACTCTATCAAATCTGAAATGTTGAACACAAGGAAAATGTTGACTCCATTTAGCAACTCTACCCCATATGCATTCCTTGAATCATGCCTCTTTAAAATCTTATAAGGACCAAACTTCTTCATCTTCAATTTGTTATAGGTTCCCACTAGAAACCTTTCTTTCCTCAAGTGGACCATCACTTCATCACCAATCGGAAAATCCTTATTCCTCCTCTTCTAATCTTCTTTAGCCTTCTACTGCATATTCATCTTGTTAATATGTTCTCTTACCTTCTCATGTATATTCTTGATGTGCTCTACAAAGTCTTTAGCTTCAACACTTTTCTTCTTCTCTTGGTCCATCTTTCTCAGTTCTGGAGCAATTCTGGGACTGCCTCCATACACAATTTCAAATGGTGATCTTCCCATGCTCCTGTTGACAGAATTGTTGTAAGAAAATTCTTCCTGGGGTAAGATAAGGTCCCATCCCTTGGGTTTATCTCATACCAAGAATCTTAGTAGGTTGCTCAAACTTTTGTTGACAACCTTAGTCTTCCCATCAATCTGTGAATGGTGTGCAGAACTGAACTTCAATTTTGTCTTCAACTTCTTCCACAAGGTCCAACAAAAGTATCCAACAAATTTGGTGTCACGATATGAGACTATACTCTTTGGAAGACCATGTAACCTTTCCACCTCTCTAAAGAACAAGTCAGCAATGTGGACTGCATCATGGGTCTTTTGGCATGGGATGAAATGTGCCATCTTTGAAAACCTGTCAACTACCACAAATACTGAATCATTCCCACTCTGTGATCTTGGCAAACCAAGAACAAATTCCATACTTATATCCTCCCATGACCTCTCTGGTATAGGTAAGGGCTGATACAACCTTGTATTTTGGCTCACTCCTTTAGCCATCTGACATACCCTGTAACTATGCACAAACTTCTTCATATCCTATGATAACTAAGGCCAACAATAATGCTCACTGATAATGGGAATGGTCTTATCCCAACCAAAATGTCCAGCCATTCCTCCACTGTGCTTCTCTTTTATCGGGTTCTCCCTCATGAAACTCCTCAGAATACACAATTGACTTCCCTTCAACAACATGCCATCGTAGATTATGAAATCCAACCACTTTTTCTTATCAATTGTAACAGGCTCCTTACAAGCTTTCCAAGCCTCTGCAAAATCAGGATCTTTAGGGTACAATGTCTTGAGTTCATCAAACCCAACCACTCCAATTTTCATCTTTGTCAATAATTTCTACCTCCTACTTAAGGAATCTGCAACCTTATTCGACCTCCCACTCCTATGCTTTAAAACAAAGGTACAACTCTACAAAAATTCCACCCATTTCATATGCCTCCGATTTAATTTTTCCTGAATATTCAAGTAATGTAATGCTTGATGATTAATATACAAAACAAATTCCTTTGGCAATAGATAATGCCTCCATTTCTTTAATTCTTGAACTATTGCATAAAATTCTTGATCATATACAGAGTACTTTCTCTTTGCATCATTTAAATTTTCACTAAAGTAGGCAATGGGCTTACCTTCTTAGCTTAACACTGCTCCAATGGAATAACCACTGGAATCACAATCCACCTGAAACACCTTATTTAAATTCAGGAGGGCTAGAACAGGTTGTTTTGTCACCTTCTGCTTCAACAGATCAAAACTTTTCACTACCTTCATGCTCCATTTGAACTCCTTTCTATCCCCTCTCATTGTTTCAGTCAAAGGGTGCACAAATACTACTAAAGTTTCTAATCAACTTCCTATAAAATTTGGCCAAACCATGGAAAGATATCACCTCAGTAGCATTTCTTCAGTTAGGCTATTCCAAAATAGCCTTCACCTTCTCTAGGTCCATTTTGAGACCTTCTGCCAAGACAACAAACCTCAAGTACACTAACTCCTTCACAAAAATACACTTATTTAGATTAATCAATAATTTCTCTTCTCTTAACTTCTCAAAGAATCTAGAAATATGCAGTAAATGTTCATCTAGCGACTTACTGAATATCAAAATATCATCTAAATACACAATAACAAAACTTCCCAGAAATTCTTTTAGTACCTTGTTCATGAGTTGCATGAATGTGTTCAATGCATTGGTTAGTCTAAAGGAATGACTAACCACTCGTACAGGCCCTCTTTGGTCTTGAAGGTGGTCTTCCGTTCATCTCCCTCCCAAATCTGGATCTGGTGATATCCACTCTTCAAATCGATCTTTGTGAAGTACTAAGCCCCAGTCAAATAGTCCATCAGGTCTCATCCATCCTTGGTAGGGGAAATCTGTACTTGATTGTTATCTCGTTTATGACCCAAGAGTCTATACACATCCTCTACTCCCCATCCTTCTTTGGTGCTAGTATTGTAGGTACTACACATGGACTTAGACTCTCTCGAATCAAATCCTTTCTCAACAACTCCTAGACTTTTCTATTCAACTCCTTATTTTCTGCAGGGGTCATTCTATGAGTTGCCTTATTTGGTAAACTAGATCAAGGGATCAAGTCAATTTGATGAATGATCTTCCTCACTGATGGTAAACCCTGAGGAACATTATCAGAAACAATATCCTAAAATTCATTCAATAATCCAGAACTTCTATGGGCACCTCCTCACTATCTTCCTTATCCATTCTAGGAATCAATGCATAACACATACGCTCATGCTTCATGCCTTCTAAAAATTTCCTTCCATCAACATAACAAACTCTAGCATTACTGCATACATTTTCTTCGACCTCCTTCAGGGGTTTCAACTTATGGCAGACTCCATCCTTCATTAGGGAATAAGTATTTGCATGGACATCATGTATAGCTCGCTTGTTGAACTACCATGACCTCCCCAACAACATGTGACATGTATCCATAAGGATGATATCATAGAGTACCTCATCATAATAGCTCCCAATCTTGAACTTCACCAAGCACTGCTCATTGACCAGACCTTTTTCATCTTTCTACAACCAGGCAATCTGATACGGATGTGGATTTCTTTCCCTCTTCAGCTTCAACTTCGTAACCATCTCTTCTGACACCAAATTATCGATGCCCCCACTATCAATAATGACATCACAACATTTTCCTTCACACTTGCACCTTGTGCAGAACATATTCTTCCTCTATTCTGGCCCCTTCTCTTCAATCACCAGGGCTCTTCTAACCACTAGGGCTTCTCCCCTTTCAACATCATCTGAATGCTCGGATTGAGTCTCCTCATCTGCATGCACAACCCTTCCATGACCTTTCGGCCTTCTTTCTATCCTTCCTTGGTGTTGTGGGAATTCATAGGCTCGATGCCCTTCTTCACCACACTGGAAACAAGTTCCTCTAAAACTTCCTCTTCCAGGTCCTTGTCTAGATCTTCCTCATCCTCTACCTCTTTTCTCACCACTATTTTGATCATGAGGGTGGTAGAAGTTATCATTCTTCTAGCTTCGGCTGATACCCACATCTCCATTTTTCTTATCATCCTCATTTTGGCTTCCAAAAGATCTTCCACTACCCCTTCCGCTTTGACCTCCTTGTCCCTTTTGCTTGTTGTCAAATATTTTGTTTAGCTTCTCTTCGACTTTCAGAGCAAGCTAGTACGCATCCTTAATGGTGGTCATTCTGACTAGGCTTAGCTCCTCTTGAATGCTCAGTCATAACCTTTAAGATAACATGATACCTTCTCCTTGTTGCCCTCTACATGGCCCATTTTGATGATCATCTTGTGAAAATATTCTATGTATTCTTTCATAGATCTATTTCCTTCCTTCAACCCTTGCAATTTCTTTTAGTAGATCTAACTTGTAGTCCATTGGTATGAACTGCTTCTTCAGTTTCTCCACCATGCGATCCCAACTGTTGAGCTTTCCTTTTCCTCTTCAATTTATCTCCAACTGGATCTCTTTCCACCAAATATTTGCATGGCCCTTCAACTTCGTTTTTGCAAACTTAACCCGATTTGGGTCCTCTATTTCTTCCTACTCGAAATACTCTTCTAGCTTGTTGATCTAGTCGATCAACTCTTTTGGGTTCAGACTTCCAAAATAACTAGGAACTTCTACTCTCTATCTTTTTCTGATCCTCGAAATGGCCTTTATTAGCCACATTTGATCTTGATCAATCGCTTCTTCTTCCTCTTCTTCATCCTCACTTTCTTCTCTCCTTCTTAGGTTTAACCCTCTTCTCATTTGTTCCTCCAATGCATCAATTTGTCTCTAGAGGGCTCTGAACCCTCAGCCACCAATGGATCTCTTTCACCAACATTTATGCCACCTCTGGCACCACCATGCATACTAGGCATCACTCTTGGAGGCATATTGAATATCTCTAACCCACAACCATGGTCCTGGGATGAACTACTTCATGATCGACGATCTGTCCACACGCTCAAGAAAACCTACTTTGATACCACCTGATGAGGGTGCTAACCCGAGACACAAAAAATCACACAAATACCATAGAATATTATTATTATTCAGAATATGAAAATCTTATATGCAGAGGATCTCAAATCCTTGAGTTCTGCAATACATGCTAGTTACAGAAAATTTTAGAAGTTCCCCTTTTCTTAGTATGCACTCTTTCCCCAAAAGGCTACCCCAAAAATTAGAACTAGCCAATAAATAACTCCCCTTTTGGTCTGGGGCCAAAAACACATTCGAAATATGAGTTTTAGTGGCTTGGCACCAAAAATTACAATTTGAAATTCAAATTTTAAAACTACATTAAAAAATTAGCACATTTTTGAAAATGCACCAACTTTCGGGAGCCATAACTTTTGATATGGGACTCCGTTTGACGAACTGTTTGAACCATTGAAAATGTCTCAGAGTGAAGAACATGCTAAGAACCTGCTCCATTGGTTTTGGTGATTTTGGGACCCGTACAAGACTGTTTAGTGCCTCAAACTAGACTCAAAATATTTTCCAGGGAAAAAAGCAAAAACTAAAACTTGAATAACTTTCAAACTAGGAATGATCTTGACCTGATTCTTTTTCCAAAGTGCTTATTTTTCTATCCTAAATATTCCCATAAATTTCTACCTCCTCACGCCTTCAAATTCAAAACTGCTAAAAATAGAAATTGAGCAGAAAAAAAGTAGAAATGCAATTCTAAAAGTTGGGAACTCTTATTCGATAAAAAGGGTATCCAAAAATGCAAAAACTTCTACAAAAAGCTAACAAAAGGAATTATAAAGGAAAACATATTTTTGGGTGATGCAAGATTTCCCTTACATCACTGGATGTTCCTACATAATTATGTTGTCATGGTTAATTGTAGACCCCTAGCTGACATAGACTAATATTATTGTAATGTATTGAATATAATCATACATTTTATGTAGATGTAAAATTATAGAGAAGTTTGTGAGTGAATATACAAGGAGATGATTGTGCGAACATGCATTATTCAATGTGAAGAATTTCAATTACTATGCACCATTATCAGAAGATCTTAAGGAGTGTAGTAGAGTGTCTAAATCAAGTTCAAACTATTTTTAAGTTGTGTAATCAACACTGTAGTTCTACAAGCTTTATCATTCTAATTTGGTAGGACAAGTGTTCTACTTATAGAGCTAGTTCTTAGATCATTTTATTGGGGATTGGTGTCTCCAGTAGGTTGGTTCCTAGAAATACATTTGGGGATTGGTGTCTCTAGTAGGTTGGTTCCTACTTCATATTGTAAATTCCCTTATTATATTCCTACTTTGTGAGATTGGATTTGGATAGTAGATCCAAGCAACTATTCTCACCATGGTTTCTCTCATCTTGGGTTTCCATGTATATATAGTTTTCTCTTATGTGTATGTGTGCTCATTTTCCTAATCACTTGTAGTGAAGATTCAAGTTTCATGTTCAGATATATGTGTTGAAATTGAGAATTTGAAATAGATTTGATCTACTGAATCACCCCCTCTCTCAATAGATTGTGTTCTCTTCAATCCTTAAAGCATCAAACCATCAAATGTGACTAGATAAATAATGATGCACAATCTCCACACTATCTAAGATATCTTAGTCCATAAGGGAGACACCTAAACTTAGAAGAGAAATAAATTATAATATTACCTTCTATAATTTGGCCAAAAGAAAGATTATTACAAAAAAACAAACACAATGCTTGAATCTCTAGAAATATTTTTGTAAGAATTTATTTATACAAGAAATGACCAAATGAACCTTCTTACAATACATAATAGAATATATATAGATAATTTTATCTCTTTTCTTGTAATATAGCCTTGGGTGTGTATGTTCACCTCTTATAATCAAATAATCACTAAACCCTTAGATTTTCTACCTACCTAATATTATATTCAATATTTAATAGTTTATAGATATTTATAAAATTATATCTATGTATAATATACATATGATCATGTAAAATAATTAAAACATAGCTTGCAAAACCATTTGTTGTCTTCAAGGTGCTAGTAATTGGATCCTCATTTTATAAAACTACCTAGGTACCCCTCCCATAGTAATTTCCTATATCAATATTCCCATATATCCTCTACTTTCTCATTTGAAAAAACATATTTTTATATATCAAAATTTTGAAAATCCTTTCAAATATAATTAGCAACCATGAATGAGAAAATTGGAGCCAAATATTAAAATTATGAGAATAATGCTAGTAAACACTAAAAATGTACTTAAAACATTACTTTCCCATCATGTCCAAGAAAAAATATTTTAAATCAAATATTCATCTCTAAAGCTAGAAATGAATATCAAATGATTGTATAAATCTCAAAATGATTTTTTAATCTTCTCAACATTTATAATTGTGTCCTCATGCTACAAATCATCCCAATTAAGCAACCTACAACCATATATCACATACTAGATCTTATTTTTCCATGCTAGTTGGATCCTTTGTAATATAAATGTGCATATACAACCAAAATATTTAAAAATAATGCCAAAAGAGAGTCACTAGAACATAAATCATATCTATGATGAGGCAATGAATACTTTTTCAATAAGATAACAGTTGTAAATGATTTATAAAACCCTTTATAGCTTGGCATATTTGGAAGCCATAATATCAATAAATTAGAAAGGAAAATAAATATAGAATAACCCCTAAGAAATTTGAGAGGGAATCCTACTATAAATCTACTTTCTATTAATCATAAAATATGATTTTTTCTTAAAAATAGAGGATAGTGAACATAGAGAAATAAAGAAAAAAAATATAATATAATTTCTTATAATCCCACAATACCTATAACCTACAAACCAAATAAATAACTATCATTAAAGATATCCCCCCGTACTATATGTTCATCTTATGTCACAACAACAAATCCCAAAAATATATATTTTTGCATATAACTTTGATTCATGAGCTAGGAACATTAATACTACAAGTGGCATGGTTAATTTCCCCATATTTTATAATTACTAGTGTCATATGCTATGGAATACAAAAAATCATGAATATTATGACATATTAAAAGTAAATTTTAGAAAAATATGTCATTTTCACATTTTCCTCATGAGTGAATAAATACAAAATAAGAACAAAAAACTTATAATAAAAAAAATAACAAAGGGAACCACAAGATAACACCATATGCACCTTTAAAAAATCATTTAAGAAAAAACCTAGCCTCCTAAAACACCCACACAACTCAATGCATTATCTCAAGAATAGTATTATAATACACTTTTAGAGTCTATGTAAGGACTCTAAATCATTAAGATTTTTTTTTCCATTCCTCCATGTGAACAAGAAAGTAAAAAACATGTAGCTACACATCCTAATCCATACTTATAATCATATAGACAATATACAAGAGATGCTCAATCTAACCTCTAACTAACAAACTAAAGGAATGACAAGGCAACCTTAAAAATATTCATATTCTTTTTTTAAGGAGATCTTGTACAAAAAAATCAAGTGGTATTAAATAAACCATGTGAATCACAACCATGACTCCAAAATGAATATTTTATTATAAGTAACCCTAATAAAAAAATTCCCAATTGGACACCCATATTAAATATTGAACCTAATGATCCATACAACATACAAGTTTCCTCAAGAATTCATTTCCTATGTAGTATCCACATCTTTAGATGCATCAAAATTAAATTTATTTTTTCATTATTGACATTATGATTACTATCCAATATGTACAACACACCACTCCCAAAATTCTCCCACTTGTTATTTACATTACATTAGGGGTCAAAAGTAAACTAAATTATCAATGAAACACTCCCTATAGAAAACATGTACCATATAAACATATATGTTCTCTATGCACTCCATCAAGATACCTCAATAACAACTAGGGTGACCACTATCTAAAATAAGAACCCTCTCATCCTACATCATTCTAATACATGAAAGATAAGATCATATATAAAGGAGATGGAAAACTATCTCATATAAATATTAATAATCCTACCTCAACTCAATATTTGAACACAAGAACCAAATCTAATAGTAATAAATTGGCTTGTATGGATCAAAAAATGGTTTGAGCTCAAATCATAAACAACAACCACAACCATTAGATTTACCCATAAAATCCAAATTCAAAATAACGAAGAATAAAAGACATAAGAAATCAAAACAAAATTAATTATACATTCCTATATCAAAGTTGGTTCACCTCCATTGGTCTTCTACTTTTCAACTTTTTGAAAATTTGAAATGTCACTCTTAGTTTTCTAAGTGCACAAATGAATAAATCAAGATGATAGTTTTGGAAAAAATGCAAAGACTTTGATTATTATTGTGAAGAGACTAATGTTTAATTTCTAGAAAATTCAGGGAAATCGAAAAACGAGATTGAATAGAAGATCAACAATCAAGATCAAATGAGACAAATTGCATGAGAAACTTTCTCATTTTTAAAATAGAAAGATGGAAGAGAAATTGAAGAGTTGAGTGAAGTGGAAAATAGAAATTAGTAAGCGTTAAGTGGAGAAAAATGTGGATATGGAAGAGTTAAGTGGAAGAAATAGGTAATTAAGTGGAGAGTGAGATAGAGGAAGTTTTTGAAAATAAAAATAAAAATTATTTATTTTTGATGTCATGTGAATAATTAATTAAATTAAATAGTTTAATTAATCATAGAGGAACTTTAGGTTAGGCTAATTAAATACATGAAAACATTTATTTAATCATGAAAGAATATTAGGCTAGGGATTAAATAATTAAAATAATTATTTAATCAACAAGGAATTGGTGAGAGAGAGAATTGTAATAACTAAATAATTACAATTATTTAATTATTAATGTGTGAAGAAGAATAGAACTAGACTTAGATGAAAATTAGTTAGAAAATGGTACTGTGGGCTCAGGACAATTTTGAGTGTCTACATTTTTCCCCTGTTTAAGACAATGTGATTTTTGTGTAAGGGGAATATGGATTAATAGATTTAATAAAAATGAATGAACTCAAATCAATTAAAAACAAGATAACAAGACCCACTTACCCATGAAATGTAATTGCAAAGCTTTGTTTAGTGCAAGATCATGGGAGTCCAAACTACACCCTTAAGTGGCAATAAGATTCAGAAAAAAAAAGAGTTAGGCAACTTCACATAAAAAAATTGAATAAGTTATTAACATAATTTGAAAAATATGCAAGAAAAATTTTTGTAGCAAATTGAATTTTTATTTTTTATGATACTAGTCCTTTTTTGGAAAAGTGTAAATCTATTTGGTGAAAATTTGAAATTTCAATATAGTAGTACTTGTAGAGCATGGGGACCAACCACACCAAGGATCCAGGTCACGGAGAGCTAAGAGTGGAGGGCTGCCCTAAAATAACTCAGGTTGGATAAGCATTTTAGGTCAAAGATAGAGAATGAAGAGCACTCTCAAGTGCTTTTGTCACTCTACTAATTTAAATGTTTGGATGGGGCTAAATGAGCTAGTTTTTGGAACCCGAACTATACCTCAAACAACTCTCTACCTAAGGACAACAATGCGGGTGAGGGACAACAATGCAACATTCTAGCGTCTCTCTGGGGCATTGACATTCGTATGGCTAGAAAGTGTGAAAGTATAGTATAAAATAAAAAAACCTACTAATGGTCTAGTTAATAAAGTTTAACATACTAAATAGAATGATAAATCATAGAATACAAGAAATGACTATAAAGATGATAAAGAAGGTGATGAAAACAAAGGTGATGAAGATCAACTCACTAAGATTCTAGTTTTCCAGCAAGCTCCACATGTATGTATAACTACACATAGCTAAGAGAGGAAAAATGTTGGGGATGTATAGGGGTTTGCCTCAGTCAAACCCCTGCTTTGGTGTTTCCACCTCCATGAATAGCTAGATAGATATAGAGAAATAGAAATATGATAAAGGAATTTCTATAAAGGAGAATATTGAACACTACGAAAAAACACAATGCTACTCTACCAAACCATGAAAAAAGAAGGATATTAAAGCAATACCACGTCCACCCAAAGGCACTCAAGGCCAACGAAGGGAGAATGCAAGACTATGAATTTGGAAAAGTCAACATAGCCGCAATGGTGACAAAGGAGGTTCCACATGACACCAAAATCACAACTTCTATGGTAGCACAACACATTCTCAATGGAGTTGATGGAGCAAAAAATTTCTAAGCAATACTCAAGTGTATGAAAGATCCAGAGGCTTGTAGAAAATTGTCCAAGAGATTGTAGAAGATCAAGTTAGTGTGTGTAGAATTTCCAAAAGAGATGAAGTAAATGACAAAGATAGGAATTTCAAGAAGCATTTGGAAGGATAGATTCATTCTTAGGTCAATTGGTCGACACAAAGGAAATACACTTCATCCCCAATGGTGAACATAACATCCCTACATATTCTAGAGGCATGAATCTATCAGGGATGGCAACATGCCATATAGACATCCACATGTCCCTGATAGAAATTCCCCCATCGACATAAAGGAAAAGTACCATGTGGATGCAAGGCAAGTAGGTGATGTGGAATTTCTTAGACATGTTTGATTTTTCTAAAGTAGAGGGAAGAAAATGGAAATTTGCAAGAGGGGTGTGTTGGTTGTTTTTAAAGAACAAAGAAAATCTCATTAAGCATCTATGAATTTTCTAGATTCAGTCCTTGAATACTCGTGAGGTGATTGGCCAACGAACAAGAGGAAGTTGTAATGCTTCCCTCCTACACTTTAGGCTCTGTAAAACCTGAGAGGGTGATCCCACAATGTGTATCCTGCAATCTTCTAAATAACTTTATCACACATTGTATAATAAACAAATTATTCCCACCAAAATGCTAATTAGATTAAATCCTCCAAGAAATTGGAAATTCCTTTGAAAGGATTAAACACCTAAAGCTAAGAATAGAACATAAAACCAACCTTAAGCAAGATAAAATTATTGTAAATTTTATTATGAATTTTGTTCTCAAATTGAAACATTAGAAACATAGGAAATGCACTAACACCTATTGGATCAGTGTCTTATCTTAGGGCGGGGAGTCAAATCACAATAAATTGAACTATAAGGAAAATTTAATTTCAAACAGACATGATCTTTGTGTAACTACATTATAATACACATATCAAATGCTTAGATTTTATGACTACTTATCAAATCCACTAAATATTCATATGAATTCATGTTTTAATCAAGGTATTTTAACTGATTCATTAAATCAAAGCCAGAATCAAAACATAATTCACTACAAAGCACAATGAAAATTGATGAATGATCATTGATCGATTTTTCATTAATAACTAATATGAAATATTACAGATGGAGAGATAATAGACTCAAAGGTTTGCATTGTTCATTTAGACATGCTTGAAAACCATACAATTTACAAAACTTTCTTGACTCAAAACCTAACATATAGACTCAAAACATACTTTCTTTGTGTTATCAATTTTCATTTTTAGATCTAGAATTCAAAAAGAGACCCACACTAATGACCCTGGATTCCATTTTATTCTAAACAAGGGAGTGAAACAAGCTTTAGGCCAAAATTACACTTGTCACATTTTCATTTGACAACCTAAGTCGATCATTCCATTAGGAATGGTTACAACAAACTAAAAGAATATTCTCATATGAGACAAAAGTTGTATTTTAGTCAATGGAGATTCTCATGCCTTCCAAAAGGAATTTTTTTGAAGAGAGTGGTCTTCAAACTGTTGGAGCATCTTTATCTTCCTCTTCACCTAAAGACAAAAAACATGCAGAAGGAAAGAAAAATGTGGATCAATATCATATCACCATCGAACACTAGTCCAAATCAATAATAGTAAACATTTTCCTATCATAATTTGAATTTGGGGAAACATATCTTTTATGCATTCCAATTTCTGAGGCCAGACTTGCACTATACTCGACCATGTATATGTGTTCTCAATCCCTATGCCTACAACTTCAACTCATCAATGAAAGTATTTTTCTACAATTCATATTCTGCTTCAAAAGGCCAATTGAAACCTAGGAGTTCATCCATATTCTTTATGTAAGGAGCATATTTATCCATTATTGAATTGTCCTCTTTGTCATATTCCTCTAGGAAACTAATGGTGAAAGACAACTTTTCAAGAGTATTTTTCAATACATCAATATCAACATTCTCACATATAAGGGATGCTTGGGTAGTAATAGTTGTATGCACTTGATATTTCCATGCCTGTAGAGGTTTTACCTCATCATATGTGTTTAATATTAGGTAACAATACCAATTTTGCCTCATCAAATTTAGCCTTCAACTCTCTTATTTTCACTTCCAAAGGAGCAGCATACCCTTGAAAACTTTGTTCCTTAATTTCATTAACAAATATGTATGTTGGGCCAATCTTTGGATATTTATCCTTTTGATGTGAAGACCCAAATGCTATGAGCTTCAAATTATCAAACCTGTGGATCCATATATCCATAATTGGGGTAGATAAATCTTTGTCTCTCTAAGACAAATTTATTACTTGTAACATTAAAGAATAATTTGAATGAATATTATTTAACTTACCTTGAATTTTCTTATTCATATGCTCCAAAACAGTATAAATAATCTTTGAATCATTCTCATACATTGTGTTTTGAACTTGTAAAAATAATTTCTGGTATACTTCAATCTGTAGAAGCAATTGTTCCTTTATGGGCTCATTTGATGGAGTTGTGCCTAATGTGCTTGGCTCCTCAATTGCAATTGGTTCCTAGCCCAAATTGTATGGCATTATTGCTCTTGATTGTTCTGGTGGAGGAGGAGGAGATTGGGAATGTGCAATTGAGGAAGTAGGTGTTGCATAACTTGAACCTGATGGGCCCTGGTTCTTCAATGTTTCAAACTGTTGCTTTAAAAATGCCAACTCTATTTCCAACACAAATACCCTTTGTTGACTCTTGTTATATTCATCAATAATATCATTATGCTTGCTTATGTACAAGTCTTTCTTTGTAGTGACATTCTCCTCTATTTCATTAGTGAACTTGGAACATTAACTACCATTTCTCCTGCTTCTAATGCTAGAGTGTCAAAGACTCTTTTGATAATCAACTATCACTTGAAGTCGGCTAGTTCTACAACTTTTTTCTTTCTAGACCCTAGAGATAGTGACCAAGGGGCTAAGGCATCCCATTCTTCACTAAAGACCAACCCCTGTAATGCCAATTTGGCTTCTTCCTTAGTCTAAAACAAGGGTTTTTCATGCCTTCTTATTGTTTCTAACACAATTTCATCTACAATATCCCATTCTGGCAACAATAATGCCCCACTTTTATGCACTAATGCTCTTCCTTCTTCAAGTTTGATATTTTGGAATTCCTTCCTCATCATCTTCCTTACATTTTATTGCACAACCTCCTCATTAGTTCTGGGTGAAAGCTCATCTCCTTTGCAACATTTTCCGCATATTCTTGAGACTTAGCTCTCCATAAAAAATCCTTGAATGCCTTGGTTTCCAAATAAGAATTATCTTCCAAAAATGCCTTGCAATCCTCATGTATTAGATCATCAGTGTTGCTTAAGCCAGTGACATATGATTTTCCCAATCTAATGTTGCTCTCTCCTATGCTTGATGTAATCTCCCTTAGGGAAGAAGGCATTGCTTGTTGCATCTCTTTTGGTGTGACTAGGATATCATCTTCTTCTATATCAGGGTAATCAACTACCCCTCCTACCTCAATCATCTACCTCTTGGGTGATGGATACTTTGATGGAGATGGACCTCTAGGAGGTGAATCAATGTCAATTATGGTAAGGGGAGATTGTTTTGGAGGAGATGGTGTTGACCTTAGAGGAGAAGATACTATTGACCCCTCTAATATAGTAGAGGTTGGAAGTGTTTGTTGCTTCTTTATTACCTCCTTCTTGTAGTACACTCTAACTTTTTGTGGTGGCTGATAAGAGGGTCTTTTCTCCAATATTTTTGTTGGTTCTTCTTTAATTTTCATTTCCTTCCCCTTATTAGTTATTGTGTGTTCCTCCCTCAAAAAACCCACTATGCTTTCAAAATTGTCAAGTATATACATGACTCTATTTAACTCACCCAGGTTGATATTGGGTAGAGGGTCATAGTTGCGATTTGAATTTGTAACTTTATCCACAATTTTATTGAAGGAGATATACATTTCCTTCCATTCATCCTAGAATTGAAAATAAAAAATGTTCCAAATCACATCTTTAGGGTAATATAAATTATGAAAGATGGAGTAACTTCTTTTCTTTTCTTTCAGAGCAGCAATGAAACCCTCTAAGTCATGGTTCCTTGGGTGCATAGTTTTAAGTCTATAAGGTGCAAGAACCTGCTCCAAGTCTTCCCATCCTCCCTTTTCCTTGACAAAATAAAAAAACACTATCCATTCAGGAAAGAATGAGCCCTTCTTCTATTGCTCTGGAAAGTGTACCATTTGTGTTGCTTTGAATTCCCTAATAATCTCAATGAATCCAATTCTTAGTGGTACATCTCTTGGTAATGCATGTGGGTTCACACCACCTTCTTTAGTGTCATGTCTTCACCAAAAATTTCTCCCGCCCCTTGTATAGGAACATGTGCATCAAGAGATAATACCACCAAAACCTCACCCAATCCTTCCCAGCCTTTAGTGTAGACAAATCCTTATGCACGTTTTCAACTAGTTATGTGGCATAATCATACACTACATTGTATGTTTGGTGTTGAAGGTGTGCAACAAAATACATGAAACCTATTGGTATGGTGCATGGCAGGTCAAAACCAAGAATTTGGCATATAGAAAAGACTTTTTCTTAAAGTAATTTGCAAAGTACTTAACAAGGAAGGGCTTCTTTTCATCTTTACCAATTGTAATTTTTTTCCTAGATTTCCCCACTCAAGTACTTGTAGTATGTATGGGCAGCATTTTTAACCTCAGGAACAAAGCCCTTGTATTCTCATACTCTTTTTTGAATGCTTTGAGGTTAATGGGAATGATATCCTGACTCCATTCATGCAAGTTGAACACCTCAACAATCTCTTCTCTGGTTATCCTTACCATTTTAGCACCATCATATGCCCTGACCACTCTAGAGATAGGATCATACCTTGCAACTATATCTTTCAACAAATCCACATCCATGTATACATTGGCCATTACCAACTTCCCCATATCTAATCTCCAAGTGTTGCCGGTGGGAACCCCATAGTTTTTATTTCCAAACTAGTTTTGAAACATTTGGCATCCTTTGTATGGAACATTGGTATCCTTGATATAGTATTGTTTGTCGAGTAACCCTTCTTTAATTTTAGGGCCTTCAAATAGAGTTGTTCCCTTGAACTTCTTGTTGGTTGAGGGTTTCAATTGGTTAATGATATCTTGGGAAATAGGTCTTGATGCGGTTTCAAAACCAAAAACTTGAGCCTTGGGAGCCATTAGTGACAGGTATGTTCAAACTAATCTAGGGTTTTGACATCAAGGAGGTTCAAAACCTAGTCCTTTTTCTTTAAAAACCTAGGGCATGGTTCGATGACAAAATATCATATGTTTGATAGAATTTAAAATTGATAAGAAATTCAACATAATTCAGAATAAATTGATAGCAAGATAAATCAAACATCTACCCTAATCCAAGGAAATTTAAAGGAAACATAGAGAGGAGTGTTTGATTTTTTACTTACACATTTTTTCGCTTGAAGAAAACCCTAACTCCAACTGCCTTGACTTTGGAACTCTCAATTCAATCTCCTAGATACTTTAAAATTTGTTTACAATCTTCAATTATGTGAAAAACAATATTTTATGTTCCTTTAAATCATATTTAGGTAGGTCTATATGTCATTTTTTCCATTACTGCTCACTTGCATGAAGCAAAATGGCTCCCATAGCCACTTCTTCAATTTTGAATATTAGTTGTTGATTACCTTGTGAGATGATGTGTTGGATGACACAAATTGAGTCAACAAAGTTTTAATTCTTGTTGCCTTCACTCACCAATCCCATGCCAATAATATTTTTCCACCTAGAGTGCTAACTGGTTCATTATGTGGGTTCCACCTTCTTTTCAAGTGATGGGAGAATCCATGTGGTGATCACCCACTAGCCCCACTACTTTTCATAAAATATTTTTTATTCTTGCGGGGTTAGTGGGGAATAGTTGAAGTTAAATCTCAACAATGAAACTAGGTCGTTGGCTTAAAAACTTATGATGTCAGATATGTAAGTTAAGACCGCGCCCTACTCTTGCAACAGTACATGTGTCCTCAGCCCGCTAACCCTGCTGCTTTTTAGAAAGTATTATTTTATTCATGTGAGGGTAGCGGGGAATGACTAGGAAAAAATCCTCAAATCCAACCTTTGGCAATTTTGCACATGCAAAAAAGTTAGTCTTAAGAAAGGGGACTGACTAGGTTGATGGGATCAAGACCCATGGAATGAAAGACTTAATACTTAAGTCATTTTTAGTGGGAAATATTTTTCCCAACTTAGGAAATACTAGAGCGATGGTCTAACATATGATGACCGATAAACCTAGGCTAAGGGGCCAGTGACAATACATTTCTAATTGCTTAAGTCATTACTTAAGTGACTTGCAACTGGGTATAGCAAGTCAAGGACTAAATAGAATGCCAAGGGAAAAAGAATGTGAAATTTGAAATGAGGGATTTTGAACCAAAACCCTAGACCTTACCCTAAGGCATAGACACAAAGGATAATGATAGGGCAAGGAGCTAGCACAAAAAAATTCAAAATTTAGAGGCTCCACCAGTGGCTCTAGCTCGGGGATGCATACCCCTAGCGGGTATGGTGAGAATTCAAATCTCAAGGTTGAAGCATGCCAAACACAGAGAAAGAAAAACCAATGAGCTTTCCAAGACATGGGAAACAAATGCAACCAAAATAAAACACACCAAACCTATATACAATAATTATAAGATTGTACAATGTACATGGAAAATAACCTATTTCAAGAGAAATAGGGCTTCAAGAATTGTCCATGTACTGGAAGCTCAAGAAGTTCACCTATTAATGATTGCAAGAAGTATGAATCCTTTCCATGTGTATCTACAATCAGATATGGGCCCAGCCATAGAGGGTCAAAATTTCCATGTTTTCCTTTATCTTCTGATCTTGTGTTCCACATCAAGACCATGTGTCCCACTTCAAAATTTATTTCAATGGATTTCTTATCATATAGATTCTTAAATTGAAGTTGTAGCTTTTTATTTCTTTTATGAGCTTCTCTTCTAGTTTTATCAAGCTCAGCTAACTCCTCCATTCTGTGTTGCATCTCATCACAGATATCTATGTCATATTCTAGAATAAACTTGTACATTTTCAACAAGTTTTTGTGGGGAATACTCACTTATACACCATACACAAGGTTGAATGGAGATTTTCCAATAACCTTTTTGATAGTAGTCCTATCAACCCATAGTGCAAGCTACAATTTTGAATCCCATGCTTTTTTGTTCTTCTCAATCACTCATTTGATGATCTTCATCAAACTCTTATTGCTGAATTTTTCTTGTCCATTTCCCTAAGTATGATAAGGGGATGAGTAAGGGAGATATTCCATGCTTACTACAAAAATCAGTGAACTCCTCTAATTTGAAGCACATTGCATTGTCAGAAATAATCTTTTTCGATACTCAAAATTTTCTCAATATGTTGTTCATCAAAAAGTCAATCACTACTTTACTTGTTGCCTTCCTTGTGGGGATTGCTTCCACCTACTTTGTAACATAGTGTGTTGCAACAAGTATCCAAGAGTTCCCCCCACTAGAATTCACAAAAAATTCACCAATAAAGTCAATGCCCCATTGTTGAAAAGGAGCATGAATTGAGATTGGTCTAAGTGGAAAATTAACTAAGAATTTCAACTTTCCAGTGAATCTTTGACATGCATCACATTTCTTGAAAAATCTGTGAGCATCTTTAAACACAATTGGCCACCAAGATCCTACTCTTAGTATTTTATGAGCAATGGTATTTTTCCCATGTAATGACCTCCACATGCTCCACTGTGCATTTGATATAAGAGTTTTTCTACCTGATCTCCATCCACATACCTAAGAAATACACCCTCTAGGCTTCTCCACCAGATTTCATTATAAATAATGATATATTTAGTAGCCTATAGATTTAAGTTTCCTTTCTCATTATTAAGCAAGCCTTCAAGACATTGCATAGTTTTCAATTATTCCACAATTCTCCCATACCATCCACAGGTCTGCATGTCACACATAGGTGCAACATTTGCATGTTCTAGTTGATTTTTTTGGTTTGCTTCTAAGTTGGTTTCAACCATCAACTTAGCCAAACCTTGACCACTTACCAATTTTGTAATCTGAACATCAATATTAAAATCCTAGATCTTGTTCATCCATTTATATCTTCGGCTTGTGGTTTCTTGTTGGGTAAAATATCATTGAATGCAACACTTGGAACATATGCCACCATAGTTTCTCCCATTAAATATGTTATGAAATGTTTTACAACCTTAACCAATGCATAGAATTGCTTCTCTATGGCATTATATTTAAGATTAGTATCCTATAAAGACTTGTTGAAGAAAGAAATAGGCTACTCAAATCCTTCATTGTTTTTCTATAGTAGTACTCCTTCCACAATATGAAATGAAGCAAAAGTAAATAACTAAAATGGATTTGAGTAATTTGGAGACTTGAGAAAAAAATCCTCCTTGATGGAATGCTTTATATCTTAAAAGGATTTGGTGGGCTCTTTTTTCCATGCTATCTTTTCACCTTTCTTCAACATTTTGGAAATAGGTTTGACAATCTCAACAAATTTGGTGATAAATCTTCTCACAAAATTTATTTTCCCAAAGAAGGATTGAATTCCCTTTACATTTTTAGGTTGTGGGATTTCATCTATTGCTACCACATGCTCAGGATCAATCCTAACCCCATCTTTAGAGACAATGTGCCCTAAGATCTTACCTTCCTTAGCCCCAAAAATGTATTTCTTAGGATTCAAGGAAATTCCATATTCCAATGCTCTAATAAATATATTTTCAAGATGCATACAATGATCCTCTTCCTTTTTGCTATGTGAAATCAAGTCATCTTGGTATATGGCCAGGAACAAATCAATAAAATTAGCAAATGCCACATCCATAACTCTTTGAAATGTAGCACCAACATTGATTAAACCAAATGGAATTCTCACATACACATAGGTTCCCCATGGTGTAGTGAATGAAATCCTATATTGTTCAAATTCTCTTACCATAACTTGGTTGTATCCTGAGAAGCCATCCATCATTGACAAAAACTCACACCTTGTCACCTTTTGCAACATAGCCTCCATATTAGGTAGTGGGTAATTATATTTCAAGTAGGATACTTTGAAATTCCTGAAATCCACACAAAGTCTCAAGTCACCATTCTTCCTAATTGGAACCAAATTAGAAGCCCATGAGGAATGCCTTATAGGCTTGATAATTCCATCATTCCTTAATTTCGTGAGTTCTTCTTGCATTTTAGGCTATAAATGTTGGATTTATTGGTCTCTAATTTTTCCTAAAAGGTTTAGCATCTGGTTTCAAAGATATCTCATGCTAAAAAAGATCTTCCCTATAAGCTTTTAGGTCATCGTATGACCAAGCAAACACATGTCTATATTTTCTCAGTAGAGCAATCAACATGATTTTGATATGTGGTTTCATTTTCTTCCTTATATATACCTTCTTAGGAGCATTCTTAGTTCCAAGATTAATCTCTTCCAAATATTCCTTGTGAGTAGATGTATGTTTAGCATTTGTCTTATCAGGGCCATCAAAAACCCTTTCCAATGCAACCAAATCTTTGGGGATCTTGTTTGTTTTCAATTGGATAACTTCATTGCCAAACAATGTTTCCTTACCGTCAACTTCCACAACCAATGCCCCAAATTCTATTTCCTAACTTTCATATTGATCAATGCATTGCAATAATTTTAGAATATATTTATCATCATCAAATACTTGCCAACTGCAAATATTATTAGGTACTGTAGGCCAAGTTTTCACTTCTACTTTTGAAATACCAGTAAAATTGATATCATCTGGTTTGATAGCAATTTTTTCTAACAAATTTGTCATCGCATTCCTTCCCCTCTCTAGCCAATCAATGTTAAATGCATCAAGAGCTTCAATGGTATCCCAAATTGAATTCCTATATTACATAAGTCTTTTATTTTTGGAAATAAACCTAGACCTAACTTGGGATACCACTAATTCAAAATCACCCAATAATTTTATCATTTTAATACCATGCTTTGAAGCTAACCTTAAACCAAGTAGCAAAACTTCATATTCAGCCACATTGTTTGTGCAAGTGAATTTCAGAAAGAAAGAGTATTTGAATGTATTACCTTGTGGGGGAATCAGGATAACTCCTGCACCTGAGCCCTCCTTGGAATAAGCTCCATCGAAATACATGGTCTAGAGAGAATCTTCTTGTGAAGCATCTATGACTTCTCTATCAAGTGGTGCAGGTTGAACTTTGTCTTCTTGTTGTAACTCTTCAACTCTAAAAATATCCAAACTAGTATCCACAAAATGAATTCTCACTTGTTCTTCTACATACTCAATCATATGGAAAGATCTTGATTCTCTAACAATATTTACATACTTTTCATCAATGGAGAAGGGGGCATATGATAAATCACATTGCATGCTCCCACCCATAGATGCACTCCATTGTCTTGACAACAACATTCCATAGTTTGGAAGAATGTCAACTACTGTGACACTCATGTATAATTATTGTCATGGAATGTTGAAAGCTTGTATGGAACCCAATTAATTACTCCTATGACAAGTGCTTCTCTTGAATCCATAGCATAACACTTTCCATAAGTGCTATCAACTTTCAAACCCATTTCCTTCATAATTTCCACTAGCATAACATTTGAAGATGCTCTTGAATCAATCATGCAATTATTGAGCAACTTCCCATCAATAATCAAACTCAAAAAAAATGGGTTGATCTAACTTGGGCATGCAGTAATTGTAGTTCCCAAATATATTTTAGGATTTTCACTAATTACTCCTTCCACTTCATCACTCTTTTCGTGAATTTTTCTCACTTTAGGTGGATCAATCACCATCTTGTCATTAGAGGTTGTAGCTACACCATTAATGAGGGCAACTGCCTTGTTTATATGTTCATCAATCCTCATCATCTCCAAGAATGGGAATATGACCTTAACCAAAGACAACATTTGAAACATGTCCATAGAAGCATACTTTGGTAATTCTGAAGGTATTATATCCTTTTCCATCATTTTATCATTTTTTTTCACCCTTTTCAACACTACACCTTTTCCTATTATCCTTTATAGCTGAGCAAATAACTTCCCGATCTATCTTGAATTTATCACCCTTTTTATCCCAAATTCTAGCTCCTTTAGTTTCTTTGGGATTTGTCTCATCTTTCTTGGTTTCTTTCTTGGTCCCTTTATCATCTAACTTCTTTTCTTTGATGAACATGTTGTTGAATATCCAAGATACTGAGAGGAGGGGTGAATCAGTATATTCTTAAAATTTCCGACAAGATACCATCCAATTATTCCAATGCATACAACAACAATGATAAGTAAAAGAATTGACAGAGCATGAAGTCACAAAACACATGAACACCAATATTTTTTTATGTGGAAAACCTAAAATGGGAAAACCCAAATTGAGTGTTAGCTCACAATATAGTATAACCGGTTATAAGATATTACAAAATGGGGTGGCTCACTACCAGGACTCACTGTCTAGATACAAAGGATCACTGCCTACAAAATTACAATGAAAAATGGATTACAACTAGAAAATGAACTAATAAAGTACACCTAGTGAGTGCAGATTCAGTTCCAATGAAGCTCAGTAAACTAACTTGACACACTTCATCATATTCACTCTTCTTCACATTCACATTCACAACATAATCATCTCTTATTCAGTCTTCAAAAAATGTCCAATATATATATCCGATCTCTCCACAAGCATCAATTAGGTCAACCTAATTAGATGTACTTCTTATTCACCAAAAATACTGACTGTCAGCTTCAAGCTTTCCCAAAATCTTCCCGATAACAATTCAAACACCCAAAACACTACATTATGTCAGCATGGACCTAAGATAGGTTGCACATATACCTACATGACAAAAATTAATTCACCATTACACAACTCATCCATTAGGTCAAGCAAGGATAGACCTAATAGAAAAATTGCAATCAACAGAGTAATGTCGATACACCATAAGAGCATCTAAAAATTTGAGATCTTGAATGTATGTGCTTACAAAATCCATAAATCATTTCCAAAAAAACTACAAGAAGCGGTAATCACTAGCAAAAAATTGTGAACCAAAATACCAGAGGATATACCAAAATACCGAAGAATATAAGCATTATACTGGTGCAGATACTGGACCAGAATACCATAACAAATTTAGACTTGATCTTGTAGTTGCAACTCATATATCATGGTGACATCAATGACAACACAAAACAAAAAAATGAGATGTTCTTTTTCATTTTTCCAACAATCTCCCCCTTTGTCATTGATGGCAACATGTGCCAAAAAGAATATTTATGAAACTTCTTATTTACAACACTTCTCCCCCTAACAGTAGCATTTCACCTTCTTCACTCCCTCTTTGACATCAAGGACAAAGGGTGTCTGATGAGGGCATAGCCCGAGACACATAAAAATAACCCACAAGCAAGATAATAATTTTATTATTCAGAAAATGGAGCTTCTTACATGCAGAGGATCTCAAATCCCCAAGTTCTACAACACATGCAAGTTACAGACAGCTACAGAATAACCCCTTTCGCAATATGCGAGTTTGTCCCCAAAAAGTTACCCAAAAATTAGAACCCACCCATAAATAGAGCTCCTCTTTAGTTTGGAGCCAAAAAAAAACATTCTGAAATTTGAATTTAAGCTGATTTGAGGCGCCCGAAATTTACAACATGAAGTTCAAATCTCAAAAGAGCATTTGCAA
>VDFB02000015.1:41959144-41977046 GCA_007258455.2 Sequoia sempervirens
TAAGTGCCTCAAATCTAACTCGAAAGATTTTCAGGTGCAAATCTGGGAAACTAAAACTACAATATCTTTCCACCCAGGAATAAAAAATAAAAACTGTAAATTGGGAATTTCATTATGACGAAAAGAGTATCCAAAAATGTAAAAACATCTAAAAACTGAGAAACTTGAAATTTAACTATTTTTGGGTGATGCAAGATTGCCTTTACACCACTAGATGCTCTTGCATCAGTGTCCCAAAAAAATTGAAATATGAAAACAAAGAAAACAAAGAAACATGCATTAACCAGAGGATGGCGAGCCTTGAAGCTCCTTAAGAATACCTTGCCATACTAATTTACCATTCTACCAACTATACTTTGTATCAATCAACATCATGTTTAGGGATTCCAACTCTACCATAGTTTCTTCTGCACCATCTGAAGTATTAGGAGTCAAATTTATCTTCTCAAGTTTTTTTGTGCCTGCCAAGGCCTTACCAACCAGAGTGTATTCCACTCTTATATGTTGAAAGGATGAAATCACTGAGAGTAGGGGGTGAATTAGTGATTTATGAAAGTCATAAATTTTTCAAAGTCAAGATTGTATGTTTACTTTTGAACAAAGAGGACAAATGATAGTATGTGAAGCAAACTTAACTTTTAAATCAAAACACCAAATGATAGTAAAGAAAAAATTTGATTTGTGCATGAACAATATTGTATTTACATGAACCATGAGTTATACATGAAACATTAACAGAGGTGAAACTTAACACTTTCACATGTATCAGAGCTCACTTTAAATTAGAACCTTTTATGCATGAAATTTGCATTGATAGATATGAAAGATTGATATGAAATGTGGCATAACATTGACAAATGTGAAGGATTGATAATTGTACATTTGATAACACATTAAAATCAAACTGATAAGAAAAAGATCACACACATAAAATCACCACATAACATAGAATTTTTCCTGAGTGGAAAAACCCTCTTGCAGAATAAACAACCACTCAAAAAATATTTCCTTTATTCACTTAGAGTACCAACTCTTTCACATTTAGGAGCACCAACTCTACAAAATACAGGATCACCAACTCCACAAAAATCAGAAGCACCAACTTCATGAGATATAGGAGCACCAACTCCTTTTAATGCATAACAAATTATAGCATTCTATCAGAACCCTAGAAGTGAAATTTTTGCAACCCTAGAATTACAATAGAAGACTATGAATATCCTCATCAAGTTCATTGAAGAATGTTGTGTGTCAACATCTTCCTTAAAAACAATAATATGATAATCATAATAAAATATTTTCAATGCAGTACTACTTTTTCATAGTGTGTCTAAAGCTACATATTCCTCTCTCAAGTAACAAAGAAAAATGCCTAAGAACCACCTTTTAAAGATAATGTGAATGATAACCTCTGTATACAGTTTGAGTAATTGTAGACCAACTCAGGTTAAGAGCTTTTAACAGACTCTTTTAACAAGTCTAAGCAAATACATCAATCTCAAAATAAAATAGAGTATGTTATGTTGCAATAGAAGAAGAGATACTCAAAAACCCTAATGGGTTTTTGATTAACCATAATCAACAAGAGTTAATCTATTAAAATACCCTTAACAAAAAAATATTCCAAAACCAAGATTTTACTCAAATCCATATAGGTTTTGCATTACCTGATCCCAGTGGGAGAACGAGAAACAAATACCATCAATTACTATTGAAGACCATCATAACTACCTAGCTAAAGACTTCCATCAATGAGCTCTACCTCTTTTCAACTTCCTCAGTTAAGTGTTTTACCAGAAATCTGCAATCACAATTCCATGGTGGCAGCTAGGATTTCACAAGAGTACACAATGAAATAATAACAACTCTTCCCTACATTTCCCCCAAGTCTTTCAAAGACTTTTCAAAAGAGTATAATCATTTGGAATCTGAACATCATAATACATTTGAATCCGTTGTCTATTAAATCATTAACTTGTGATGGCTATCGATACCCATGTCACTACCAAGTGACTTTGAAACTAAGCCAAAACCTTTTAAATCATAGCACCCGTTGTCATATGATTAATGTGACCGAAAAAATAAGCATCAAACCAATATTTTACTCAAGCTTTTAAAAAGATTTTGAAACTTTAATTTGTCTGACTCCTCAATTTTTAGCATGCTAGACAAGGACCCTCTTTTTTTTTGGTTTAGATAAAATCTCTTAAGGCCCAACACCTCTATGGTGAAAAATATAAATAATCTAGTATCTTCAACATAGGTCACATCAATTATGAATACTGAGCCAAAATATATGAAGTCATAGAAAATAATAATGCCAATATCACATGACCACAATGTGGTTGTAGACCTTCCAAAAGAAGTTGTCCAAAGCCTTGTAACATTGTATGCTTTATAACACCATGTATCAAATGTTAGCACACTAATGTATCATATGTCTCTTGAAGACAACACATATCCTCTTAACAAATAGTCAATGAAGAGAATATATATAAGGGTATGTGCAGGATCATGATGGGCCAAAAAGTGGCGATATGATGGGTATGTGTAGGGTATGTGGTTGATGACTTTTTCATTACCCAAAATTGATTAAATGAAAAGATTTTTTAAAGGAGATTATTTGCTTTTCACCAATATAAATTATGTTTTACTTTGAATTTAATAAGTAATTATTATTCATTTTCTATTTGAATTATGACTAAAGTCTTGAATGATAGGCTGATTGAAAAACATCTATAACTTTTAAACGATATCAAATTTTTTGAATCCAAAACATGTGTCACATTCTATGCTTTGTATACTATAGGATTAAAAAAATAATAATTAAATTTCATGAATTTTTGACCAAGTTAAGGTGGTCAGACATACAAGTTTTTATATTTTTAAAATTTGTAATAAAAAAATTCATAATTAATTATTTACTTGGAAAAAAAAATTACAAAAAATATGCATCACATCATTTACATGATTCCTCTAATTATGTATAAAATCTTATAAAAAAATATTATCATTTTATTGTGGTAGTGGTCGCATTGACACCCAATTTTTATTTTTCCCCGAATTTAAGTACTACCGCTGAAATTTCAAAGTTTCACAAAATAGATTTTAGAAAAACTAAACCTAGTAGTTTAGAAACTACATTCAATTTGCTGCAGATTATATTCTTACATTTTTTTGAAATAATATAGATAACATATTCAAATTTTTACGTCAAGTTTCCTAACTCTGATTTTTCTTAATTTTTTGCCACTTAAGGGCCTGCTTTTTCCATGATGATCCTGCACATACCCATAAGTGAGTTAATACTTGTAATCCATGCTTCTATGCAAAATTCTTGTAAACGGGTATGTTTTGTGCAAACATAATATGTTCCACTCACATATCATTTGATCTGTCAGCCCAAGTAAAAATGCACAAATGTATAAACAAATATATACCTCAAAATGAATATGCCAGTATATGTATGTCACTGTGACTTGTAACCTTGAAGAAAATGCATGCCCTGAAATAATGAACATATGTCAAACATTAGTACTAACATGTAAAAAATTGAAACTTGAAAGTGCATGCCATGAACCATGTGAATCACCATATGAACCAATTGTAATCATCATGAATCAAAACAAGTTGAGAATGCATCAGCTGAGAATGCATCCTGTCAACATCCACCAAGCATATCATCACATTCATATCACACTGCGTATCATAACACCAACCAATGCAACTACATATCAGCCAATCTAAGAATGCAAAGAATAGAACCAGTGATGTCATGAACCCCATAAAATAGTTTTGGCGTCAAGGAAAAACTAACACATAAACAACTGAAAGGCATCAAGGACATAATAACACATAAACAACTGAAAGCCAACAAACTCCCCCTTTGTCCTTGATGGAAAAACACATATCATCTCTTCCCCTTTTTTTCCTCAATGACAAAGACTGAAAGAAGAGAATGTGAGATGCCATGAATATAAACAACTAAAACCAACCAACATAGTAACCATCCGAAAGGAGAAATCAAGAATCAAAGACTATCAACATATCATTACTTCAGTCATAATCAAACAACTCTAAAAAAAAATTGTGTTATATATCTCCTTGTGTTGACCACATGAGCAAACACAATATATTTGCATTCACAACAATCAAAAACCCTATCAACTCATATATTTAAAGACAAATTGCAACATGAAGCTCTCCCTGATTCTTTGCATTGAGAGACCATAAAGTTGACCCCCTAACAAAATTTCATTAGTACTGCCTTATTGCATTAGCACTGTTTCATAGACAACTTGTGTCATGTCCTTGGATTGTACTATTAAATGTTCACAATGCATATCTACTACACTTTTCATTGATTCTCAACATTTATTACACTTCAACAGTATAAGCTTGTTACCGTGGAAACAATTGTGTTGCTCATTGTTCATTGTTAGTAGACCTAGTAGTCATAACATTTAAAATATGAACTAAATGTGTACTGTCAAAGCAAGAACACAACACCACAGAACTATGTTGGCATGACAATGCATTGTAATGTATACTATCACCTTAACAATTCTCAAACCTTCAAATTGTGTGAACATGTGAATCCAAGATTTATACACTAACATTTGATGTATAGACACAAAATGTTGTCAACAACCAACACACCTTCTAATATGAACCACTGTCAATAGCACCGGTGCTAATATGAATCACTATCTTATGTGATTGAAGACTCCTACAGTCTATAATAACTCATGACCAATGAAAAAAGCATCAATACATTGTTTTTCTAAATTATTTATCATGCTTCAAGGAAGATACCAAGAATAAAACATGAAACAAATATTTGAACCAAGGCTCTCTATTTCTTTCTCATATATGACTATCATTTCCCTACCAAATTCAAACTCTACCTTGCAATAGTACCTTGTAATGCAACACAACATGAACACTATCTTAAGAGTGCAATGTTTTGTCACCAAACACGTTATCAAGTTTGCAACCTCTTGCAGTTTTTATCATGAATACACGACTCCAAACTAGTATAGATGATCTATTAATCAAATTACTGCAAAAAAAAACTTCCAGAATCAGCAACATTTATTAATGTATCATGATCTGTCCAAATAATGGTATTTTTCAAACATCCCTTTATTGAAGCTTGATGTATTCTGTATTTATTGAAAGAACAATAGAGATAAAATGGTATGCACATCAAGAAATCGCAGTGCTTAGACATTTTATGTCAAGAGGCAAGAATGATTTTATTGATATCAAATACCCTATACCACCACTACTTGTTATGATATGCTTGCTTTCAAGACCTCCCAATCCTTGTTTGTTCACTATGACCTTGTCCATTATTTTCATTTCAAGATACAAACTGTCAAGAGAAACAAATGCTCACATTGTAAACAATGACATAGAAATCACATGACAGTCTTGAACACATGTTTTTCCCTTTGTAAGAGCCAATCATTGTTACAACAACTTGTGAAATGTTCAAGATCATAGATGCACAAATATTTTACTGTTTCAGATATAAAAGCTCACTTCAACACATCCAATCCATAAACCATATAGATCACACCTTGATTACTGAAAAATAATGCAAAGAGATAAATTTTCTACTCAAACAATCATTCACCTATAAAGACTACACCATCACTCCAAGGTTTTCATATGCATAAATTTTGTCACATGTTCTCTATAAAATAAAATGTCCTATTCCAAATCAACTTACTCCATCGTTAAAGTTAGCAATGTTTGCAACAACATAGAGAATTGTCGCTATAATACAAGCATTTGCTGCACATCTTCAAAATTGCTTTCAGGAGTTAAAGAGCAATATGGGCATTATGCACTAGTTTAGTATTTTCATTTCCTAGGTCTTGTTTTCTCCCCCAAACCTATATGGGCCCTTTCTTTTTCTTGACCAATGCATCTACATTGTTATTTTTAAATGATGCCTTCAACTTACTCCTACACTGTTGTGCCTTATGCCCAAGTTTATGACACTTAAATCATGTGATGTTATAATCAATTTTAGGTGTAAAGAAATCATTCTTTCTTGAAATTCCAAAACTTCTATGATCATATCTTCCATACCTTCTACAATTTCGTGTACAATTTCTTTCTTTATGACCATAAGCATGACAACAATAGCAATAGCCATGAAATTGAGAGTAGTTATACCTAATAAATGTAGATCTTGATGGTATTTTTTTCCTTTCATCAACCCATTTTTCTTTTATATGGGCAGCAACAATATGGTGACTGAGATCAACCTTCAATCTTAGTGTTTGCTTGACTGTAAACCTCTTTCCATCTGCAGTAGCAAACATTGTCTCATGTTTAGATTCTTCTATAGAACTTTGTCCAACCTTATAACCCACTCCTATAGGATTCTTAGGATTCTTTTTTTTGCCACTCATCTCATTCAATAGATTAGTACTACAATCAAATTTCTGATTTTTACCTAATTGAAACTTGACACTTTCAAGCTCTTTCCTTAATGCAACTACTCCTTCAATTTTTAGAAATTCAATCTTTTTAACCTCCAAATCGGACCTTACAACATCTGCTACCCTCTTACATTCTTCAATTTCAATTTTCTGACTTATAATCATATAATATTTAAGAGTTAGTTCTTTTAACACAAAATCATTATTTGAACATTTCTTTAATGAGACAACCTCATTTTCCAATTTATTACAAAATTCATTCTTGTTTTTTAACTTGACTTCCAATCCCTCTTCAGCCCTTTTTCTATCAATCATTTGGGCTTTCAAAAATTCAATAATCTTTTTATCATCATTATGATTTTGTATTACAACTTTATTGACATTAACACTTTCTTGTATGCGTACCTTGAGATCCTGATTTTCCTTTCTAAGCCTCTTAAGTTCATCTAAGGCAGGAAGCAGTTCTTCTCCAAATCAACCTCAAATTCATCACCTTAATAGTCCTTTTGACTTACTAAGTGAACTTCTTCTCCAACTACAGGATCACATTTAGTATTAATTGGCAGGGGTGCTACTTCACTAGACTTGACACTAGTGTTTTTCTTTTTACTTCTATTTATTTTGCACTTACCCATAGCACTCCTTTTATTAAGAACTTGGATGGACTTATGCAAGGGTCTAGCTCTATGCATCGATAGCAATTGAGATCAAATATATTTCCATTCCAATTTTCAAAACACATAGTCTATGACATGTTTGATAGACTTCCAAAAAATAGAATCAATCCTAGGTGTACTAGACCTATATGAGGACTCTATGCTTTGATACCACTTGTTGGAAGGCTGAAATCACTAAGAGGGGGGGTGAGCTAGTTATTTATGAAAGTCACAAATTTTTCAAAGTCAAGATTGTAAGTTTAATTTTGAACAAAGAGGACAAATGACAGTATGTGAAGCAAACTTAACTTTTAAATCAAAACACCAAATGACAGTTCAAAGAAAAAATTTGACTTGTGCATGAACAGTATTTTATTTGGATGAACCATGAATTAAACATGAAACATTAATAGAGGCCAAACTTAACACTTTCACATATATTAGAGCTCACTTTAAATCATAACCTTTTATGCATGAAATCTGCATTGACAGATATGAAAGATTGATATGAAATGTGGCATAACATTGACAAATATGAAGGATTGATAATTGTACATTTGATAACACATTAAAATCAGATTGATAAGAAAAATATCATACACATTAAATCACCACATAACACAAAATTTTTCCTGAGTGGAAAAACCCTCTTGGAGAATAAAAAACCACTCAAAAAATATTTCCTTTATTCACTTAGAGCACCAACTCTTTCACATTTAGGAGCACCAACTCCACAAGTTTAGGAGCACCAACTCCACAAAAATCAGAAGCACCAACTTCATGAGATATAGGAGCACCAACTCCTTTTAATGCATAACAAATTATAGCATTCTATCAGAACCCTAGAAGTGCAAATTTTGCAACCCTAGAATTACAATAGAAGACTATGAATATCCTCACCAAGTTCATTGAAGAATGTTGTGTGTCAACATCTTAAATACAATAATATGAGAATCATAATAAAATATTTTCAATGTAGTACTACTTTTGCATAATGTGTATGAAGCTGCATATTCCTCTCTCAAGTAACATAGAAAAATGCCTAAGAACCACCTTTTAAAGATACTGTGAATGATAACATTTGTATATAGTTTGAATAACTATAGACCAACTTGGGTTAAGAGATTTTAACAAACTCTTTTAACAAGTCTAAGCAAATACATCAATCTCAAAACAAAAGAGAGTATTTTCTATTGCAATCCAAGAAGAGATACCCAAAAACCCTAATGGGTTTTTGATTAACCATAATCAACAAGAGTTAATCTCTTAAAATACCCTTAACAAAAAAAATTCCAAAACCAAGATTTTACTCAAATCCATACAGGTTTTGCATTACCTGATCACAGTGGGAGAAAGAGAAACAAATACAATAAATTACTGTTGAAGACCATCATAACTACCCAGTTGAAGACTTCCATCAACGAGCTCTACCTCTTTTCAACTTCCTTAGTTAAGTGTTTTACCAAAAATATGCAATCACAATTCCATGGTGGCGGCTAGGGTTTCACAAGTTTACACAATGAAACAATAACAACTTTTCCCTACATTTCCCCCAAGTATTTCAAAGACTTTTCAAAAGAGTATAATCATTTGGAATCCGAACATCATAATACATTTGAATCTGTTGTCTATTAAATCATTAACTTATGATGGTTGTCAATACCCATGTCACTACCAAGTGACTTTGAAACTAAGACAAAACCTTTTAAATCATAGCACCCATTGTCACATGATTAATGTGACTAAAAAACAAGCATCAAACCAATATTTTACTCAAGCTTTTAAAAAGATTTTGAAACTTTAATTTGTCTGACTCCTCAATTTTTAGCATGCCTGACAAGGACTCTCCTTTTGTTTTTTAGATAAAATCTCTTAAGGCCCGACACCTCTATGGTGAAAAATATAAATAATTCAATATCTTCAACATAGGTCACATCAATTATGAAATACTGAAGAAAAAGGTATGAAATCATAGAAAATAAGAATGCCAATATCACATGACCACAATGTGGCTGTAGACCTTCAAAAACAAGTTGTCCAAAGCCTTGTAAAATTGTATGATTTATATCACCATGTATCAAATGTTAGCACACTTATGTATCTTATGTCTCTTGAAGACAACACATATCCTCTTAAGGGTATATGCAGGATCATGATGGGCCAAAAAGTGGCAATATGATGGGTATGTGGCTGACGACTTTTTTATTACCCAAAATTGATGAAACGAAAAAGGGTTTATAAAGGAGATTCTCATCTTTCCACCAATATAAATTATGCTTTACTTTGAATTTAATAAGTAATTATGATTCATTTTCTATTCAAGTTACAACTAAAGTCTTGATTGATAGACTGATTAAAAAACATCTATAGCTTTCAAACGGTATCACATTTTTTGAATCCAAAACATGCATCACATTCTATGCTTTGCATACTATAGGATTAAAAAAAGAAAAAATGAATTTCATGAAGTTTTGAATAAGGTGGTC
Source organism: Sequoia sempervirens (assembly GCA_007258455.2). Taxonomy (NCBI): domain Eukaryota; kingdom Viridiplantae; phylum Streptophyta; class Pinopsida; order Cupressales; family Cupressaceae; genus Sequoia; species Sequoia sempervirens. The sequence continues at coordinate 41,968,745 of VDFB02000015.1, forward strand.
AGACATACGATTTTTTTATATTTTTTAAAAGTTGCAATAAAAAATTCATAATTAATTGTTTACTTGGAAAAAAATTACAAAAAAATATGCATCACATCGGGACATGAGTCCTCTACTTATATCTAAAATCTTATAATTTTTTTAATCATTTTATTGTGGTTAGGGTGGTCAAACAAACACCTAATTCTTATTTTTTCCCTGAAATTTAAGTACCTGCATTGAAATTTTGAATTTTCACCAAATAGATTTTTTTTTTTAAACAAACCTAGTAGTTTAGAAACTATATTCAATTTGCTACAAATTCTATTCTTACATATTTTTGAAATAATATAGATAACTTATTCAAATTTTTACATCAAGTTTCCTAACTTTGATTTTTCTAATTTTTTTGCCACTTAAGGGCCTTTTTTTTCCATGATGATCCTGCACATACCCTTAACAAATAGTTAATGAAGAGAATACATATAAGTGAGTTAATACATGTAATCCATGCTTCTATGCAAACTTCTTGTAAATGGGTATGTTTTGTGCAAACATAATATGTGCCACTCATATATCATTTGATCTGTCAGCCCAAGTAAAAATGCACAAATGTATAAACAAATATATACCTCAAAATGAATATGCCAGTATATGTATGTCACTGTGACTTGTAACCCTAAAGAAAATGCATGCCCTGAAATAATGAGCATATGTCAAACATCAGTACCAACATGTAAAAAATTGAAACTTGAAAGTGCATGCCATGAACCATGTGAATCACCATATGAACCAATTGTAATCATCATGAATCAAAACAAGTGGAGAATGTAGCAGCTGAGAATGCATCCTGTCAACATCCACCAAGCATATCATCATATTCATATCACACTGCATATCATAACACCAACTAATGCAACTACATATCAGCCAATCTAAGAATACAAAGAATAGAACCAGTGATGTCATGAACCTCATAAAATAGTTTTGGCATCAAGGAAAAACTAGCACATAAACAACTGAAAGGAATCAATCACAAAATAACACATAAACAACTGAAAGACAACATTATAATTTAACTTAGCTGATTGAATTTTTTGATAATCTCTTCCTTTTGCTTTTGTAAAAAAAAAGAATTTATCTTAATGTGTAGTGATGGTGTTCCAGGTTGATCTATCTTCATCTTTGGATATACTATAAGTATCGTAGACAATAGCCAACTGGGACTCAATGGAGTCCATAACAACTTTAATGTTTTGAGTGGCATCCAACCACTTTAATAAAAAAGCAAGAACAAAATTTTCTTCTAACTCATAGATCTTCACATCTTCTAGATTATTTTCAACATTTGAGAGTGCAAGAGCACACTTGTCATGAAATGCCAGTAGCCTTTTCTCTGCCAGTTTCTCCTCAACTTATTGTTTTGTCTTATCTCCAAGTCCAAAGGTATCCTCCTTGAAAAAATCTAATAGAAATCTCAAATTTTCAATAGGAGCAAGGTATGCATCAATAGATGCACCAGGTGTGACCTCCTGCAATGCCTTAAGAGCATCTTCTATAAGTTATGTTCCTTTCTGATGTGTTTCAGGAATCTCCTTCCTTTCGGATGCCCGCAATGCATCTCCTAACACCACTTTATGCACCGAAGTCATCTTCTCCACATCTAAAAACCCTCCAATCATAGGAAGTTGTAGACGATCTTGAGGAATTATTGGCTGAAATATGATTTTCTTGGACAACAACCCTTTTAGAACATTATTACCGGAGGACGGTTCTCTGGGATGCTTAAGAGATTTTACAATATTCTTTTGAATTTCTTCATTTTTCCTGGAAGATTCCTCATTCTTCTTTTCTTCCTCTCCCTTTTCCTTCTCTTCTTCCTTCTTTTCTTCTTCCACTTCCTCTTCTTCTTCTTCTTCTTCTTTCTTTTCTTCCTTTTCATTTTCATCTTTATCTTCATCCTTGTATTCTTCATCATTTCAATCTTTTCCATTTTCATTTTTCTCTTCTTCTAGATTATCTTTTTCTTCTTCTTCAATGCCTTTTCCTTCTTTAGTATTACCCTTTTCATAATTTCCTTTTTCACCTTCAGTGTGCTCCAAAGGAGCATCAACATGTTTTTCAGGATCAACTTCACCTTCATTCTACTTCTCAATTTTTGAAGAATTAATTTCACCATCAGAATCATTTTCAACATCAAAGTCTTCAGAGACACTTGCATTACCTATATCAAGAGGAATATCTTCCTCAACATTTTCAAAAACAACATCTTCATCAACCTTAAGCATTCCATATTTTTCTGTTGTATCCCAGATCACCTTTGTTGTTTCCTTCCTCATCTTCTTTATCAGCCTTTTATTCCCTATCATTAAAATATTTACCCTTTTCTTCATTTGATACATATCTACACAAATCCTTTTCAAATACTTTAGATCATCTGAGGTCAGGGAAGACCCAATCTTATCAAATTCATTGTTCTTTATTTTCTCTTGAAGTGCAACAACCTCTGATCTCCTTTTCATCAGAGTTTCCCACATATTCTCAGGTACATGTTTCTTCAAATTATCCCATTTGGCTTCCAAGATGATTACATATTGATGATATGTAAAATAAATGTTTTCTTATCCTCTTCTCCAACATCATCATAGAATTTTATTTTCAACTTCATCATGTTCTCAAAATGTAACAAAGAATTAAGAGTAGCCTCTAATTTGAAATGGGGACCAAAACTTACTAGATTGTCATGTTCTTCTCTCTAGTCTATGGAGGCTTCATCAGACACCTTAGTCTTCTTCAACTCTGGTTTGGTGTGCACATGAACACCAATTTTTTTCTCTTCCTCTTCATCAGAAGATGATACAACATGCACTCTCTTAGAACCAACAACTTCCTTAGAAGCACCTTTACTAGAGGATAAACTTCCTCTTCTTTTCGTCACTAATTTTGCAGCAGGATCCTCTTCCTCTTCATCCTGATCATCTATGACACTAAGATTTTTCTCCCTTGTAGCTTTCTCTTTCTTTCCTCTTTTCCCAGGGGTCACTAGAGGAATTTCTTTCCTCTTCCTAGATCTAGTAGTAGGTTTGGAGGAAACTGGGCCTTTGCTTTTATTAGTGGTACTAGGCTCAACATTTACTACAAGAGCTATGGAGGATCTAGCAGGAGTAGTCCTGTTGGATCTCCTCAGGATAGATGACTTTTCCTTAAACTCTTCTCCCTTAGCCCTTCCAAGAGAAATCTGCTCATCATTGAATCCATCTTCTTTAAGCTTCTTTTCCACTCTCTTTTTGATTTTTGGCTTTTGTTTCTCCATGTGGATCTCCATAGACTTTTTCAGCATAAGTACCAATTTTGGGTTCATTGGGATCCTTCAAAATTTTCAGCAAAAATTGTAAATAACCCTCAACTTCATCTTTTGTGATTTCATATCCCAATGGATGAATCCATCTAGTTTTGGGTTATACTACTTCAATCATGCATTCATCAGAGGAACATGAAATATGATGTTATCTTTATATTTCTCAACAATTTTCCTTAGAATCCTATCTCTCTCATTCATGTTGCTATTAAATATAGCAAAGAATGTTGTTAGAGAATTTTCTTGAGCTTTCAGATCACCCATACTATGCATATAATCAATAATTTGATGTGCCACTAGTCTGGATGAGTCCCAAAACACTTCATCATTCTTTCTAGGAAGCCTCTTTATGAAATAGAACAACAAACATACAATCAATGAACCGAATTTGAAAGCATACTTCCTTTCTTTTATTGACTTCAAATTCTCAAACAACTTGTTAGTGCCTATTTTGGTTGTCTCTCATTTTCCAGTTGTTTGCCTTTGATTTTCTTGACAAATCTTTAGCTTGGGAATTTTCTATCATTTTGGCACGTGGGGTAAATGGGCTCCCACCAGGGTTGAGCTCAGCGTGCCAAGGGTTCATGTCTCGGATGGCCAGATCTTTCTTTTCTTCCTTGCCATGTGTTTTTCTTTGTCTGGCGGGGGCGGAACCGGAATGAAATCAGAATCAGGATATTTCCTTTGGTTTCCCTTTCGGGTTCCATTCTGGTTCCAGCTCCACATCTTCGGTTGTCTTTGTTTTTGGTTTCCTTTGGCGGGCGTGGGATCGGAGTGGAAATCAGTTTTGGAACCTTTCTCATGCTTATGGTTTCGGGTTTTTCTCTGACCCCGACTCCGCTTGCTTTGTTTTCCTTTTGCTTTTGGCAGGCGCGGGACCGGAACAGGAATTTTTTGGAACCTTTTTCAGGTTTCCTGTTTCGATTTTTGTCCCGCTCCCGGCCCCGTGGCTTCTCTGTCTCGTGTCAGTTTTGGCTCCGCCTCCACAGTCTTTTACGGAAGCGGGAGTGGGATGGCTTTCGGTCCTGGTCTCTTTTGTTCCTTTTTGTTCCTTTTTGTCCCCCACTCTAGCTCTGACTCCTCTTTTTTGGTTCCGGCTCTGCCTCGGTCTGGTTCCCTTTCCGCTTGTCTTTTTGTTCTTTGACCTGCCTGGCTAGTGCGTTTGCCACTTAAGTGAGTTTTATGCCCTGTTCTTCATTCGCCACCGGCCCCTTGTTACCGCTTTCACCGGCCCCGCTTCTACTTTGGCGTGACTTTTGGCTCTCGAGGTGAGGTCTTCCCAACTTTCCTTTGTCTCCTCGAGACCCTTCCTATCGGCCTATTTTCTTTGTGTCGGGGAGATGTCTTCCTGACTCCTGCTTGTCTTACCGATTGTGGCGGCCCCCTTTGGTTCTCGGTGTGACTTTCCCCGACGTTGAGGTCCTCCCAGGTTAACGGCTGAGCTACTAATATGACTTCCTTTTTGCATGTGTTGATAATCAACGGCCACGATGAAAAGTTACCTAATGGTTACCGTGAAATGCTCTCCTGGTCCGGTCCACCGAATTGCTGACTAAGGTTTTCTATCGGCGAAAAATTTCTTTTCACCGTGACATCTCACTGAGCGCGGAGACCTCTGGGCGAGCGTTGGCTTCTCTTCGCTATGAAGTCTTGCAGTCTGGCTGACTTCGTTTTGTTATGCCAACCCCGCCATGCTCTCGGTGTGATCTTTTGGTTTCGTTGTGATCTTTGGGCGACTTTGGGATGTTTCCCTGAGAACCCCTCCTTGCGGCTTGTGTTCATTGTGTCAGGGAGATCTCTCCCCGAATTCCTTTTGTTTGGTCGATATGTTCAGTGACTTCGTTGGGATGTTTCGCCGACTTGGTGGCCTCTTGCCGACTATGGTGAGTGCTCGATGTAACATATGATTCTCGGCATGTGGTCTCCCTGACCTCTTTGTGTCTTGCCGACGGTGGAGCCCATGTTCCTCCCAACATAGATCAATGGTCCGCGGGCAACCATCATTATGATCTGATGGCCAATGCCTGAGTGCTCATGTGACTTGCCTGATCTTTATGCTCTACGAGGAGAGCGTCTGCCTACCATGTGTCACATGGACCCCACCTCCGAACTCGCACCGCAGTGCGTACATTTAAACGGAGATCGACGGTCCCCGGATGACTGGCATCTGATCAACGGCTATCACCAGCCTCACCGATGCGAGTTGCAGGGACATTAAATCCTACGAGGACTGCAATCTAGTGGAGGCTTGCTTCAACGGTTCAATGATATTTAAATGACAGTCGTCCGATTTTAGTTGATCGACAACGGAGATTCAAAGTTGTGCACGACTAGGGTTTCAGTTATGCGTTGCGTGTGAGGACCAGACAACTGATACTTGATGGCGGTAGATGGAGGGTCACTGGATCCGCCAAATTTGCATTCATGGCAACTCTGAGAATAGGATGGTGTGTTCAGAGGTATGGGTGCACGGATTCTTCGGCGGATTTAATGCTGACTGACAGATTTGTTCTGGCTACCATGGCTGCCCATCCCTGTACCTGCTTCTTCTGACCTGATCGGATCTGCATCGAGATTTCCCTGGGATCACCTGGCACAAAGCATTTAATGATATCCGGTGGAGCTAGTGATGCTAGTGACATGGCCCGCGAGCTGTGTTGACTGATCATTTTGTCTACTGACCTGTAATCTCATCTAGCCGGTTGCTTGTTGCTTCTCTTGTTCCTATAAAGGAGAATTTCATGGCCAGATGTAGGGGTTCCGAACCTTGGTGTTCTAGTTCCACATTTTTCTGAGTTCTGGGATTGGTCTGAGATAGGCTAGGGTTTAGTCTTGAGTCAATATTGAGTCTGTAAGCTGTAAAGTCTAAATTTCTCTATAAATACAATCAGTTTGTATAAGGAACACATGAAGATGCTTGTCTCTCATGCATATATCATCATATTGTCTCCACATTTGTATGCTTTTAATCATTTGAATGAATGGCATAATGTGTCCTTATTCATCTTCTTGTATTTCACAAGTTTTTGTTGTTTGTTGATAGGTCTGCTTCAAGGAAGCAGTTAAATCCTTTGAATAGATAGCAGTAATTGTTTGTATGCAAGCTAGATTTGGTAAGAAGAGTCTAACTGGTAACAAGAGCTGGATTATTAGTGTAAGGCACCGATAGTTGATGCAAGGCATCAACAAAACAAGATCCACTGATTGAGCTCCATTTGCAGATGAATTCCATCTTTTGTATGTGACTCCATGACCCTGGATTAGGCACTGATCTGTCTTGTGGCCTAGTTCCTCTCAGAAACCTTTTAATCTACAAATCATTGAATATCTTTTGTTTAGTTTGTGTCCTACCTCCTAGTTGCTTGAAGGTTGAGCTACTGAGAATCTAGCCCTATTTGAGGTCTTCAACACTTGACATTAGGAGTTATCTGCTATAAAAAGTAATGTCTGGTCTTCTTTAAGGCATTGTGTGGGTATACCCGCCCTGGTTCTGCAGAGCCTAAAGTGCAGAAGATCTTAGTCTTTGATTGAATCTTGTCAGTTGGTCCAGGTCCTCCGAGCTACCCTTGATTGGAGTTGGCTACTCCATAGGTAGAATATGAGACCAACCTGGTTTACAAGAAAAATCACCAACACAACTATTGCTGGAGAATCTCACATAAGTAATAGTCTACATCATTGACTACCATATCATAACCAGTATAAATAGTTGTGGATGAAACATAGTTCTCTCTATTGGTGAAGTATATTTTGTGACCAATCATGATAGTTGCATACTTCACATCTAGATTAGTGATAGACTTTGTTGTCAAGTCTCTCTTGTCATATGTAGCTCCTATAAGTTTCATTACCACCTCATTCTTCACATTTTTTAATACAGGAATTGGCCCTTTATCCCAAAGGTCGGTAATAGCCCTAATCGCCTCCTTAGTTATTAGGTGCGGTCAGTCAATCCACATAAATTTATCATGATTTTTTCTTAGGAATGGCTTCACAAATCCATCATCAACCACATAACTGAAGTTGGGAAATTTGTTCCATCTGTCTAACCTTTTTGCAACCAGGTTTGAGTATTCAGGTTTTATCAAGAAATTATCGCCAGTAAGCTCATTTTTCCAAATGCCTATCAATTTGGTATGATTGAATTCCTCAATCTTTACTCAAATATACATTCTTGTGTCTTCGGTTGGCATGACCCCATGAGGGATTGATGAGAAGGTGTCCATAGGGTCATCTTTGAAAACCTTCAAGGAATATTTCCTATAAGATGGTCTCGGTCTCTCTGACGCTTTAACGACTACAGGGGTTTCCATTCTTCCAATTTTGAATTCAAACAACTCAAAGAACACAAACCCACAACTATACAAAAAATTAAAATATGTCTTTCTTCATGAAGAACCAGAACTAGGGTTTTCTCGGCTCGAGCTCCAAATCTCCTCAAGAACACTCCAAAAATATCTTCAACTTCTTCAATTGCATGAGTCATTAAAATTCCTTACACATTTTCTTTATAAAACAATGATCTGCCCTAACTCGCATTAAATGCGGTAAATTTCAAAAAGTTGCTAAAAACTCTTCTTCTCTACCTGGAAAAACACTAATTTGCTTTGCAAAAGATCATTCCTTCATATTTTCTTCCGGTTCCACTTGCATAATCTCTAGCTTAGTATTTCTCACAACATATCTTCATGCTAAAGACTGACACACCAAACATCAAGGGGGTTCAAATTATTTTCTATTAAAGCTCCCCCTAAGACCTTGCTAGGTCTAATTCTTGGAGGAATTTTTGGTACCAGATGAAGGCACAGACACATCTGTCATCTTAGTCTCTTCTTTCTTCCTCCAAATCTTATTCATTTCTTGCTTAATCTCATCTTTGTTAACCTTCTTTGTAGGTTCATTCTTTTCTACCAGATTGGTCTGCTTACCCTTCTTGCTTCTACAAACTCTTCAGATATTTCTTGG
>VDFB02000015.1:41977146-42117341 GCA_007258455.2 Sequoia sempervirens
GCTCGCAAAGTCATACCGATTTTACTGGAGCCATCGACAAGACACCATTTATCGCCAAGAGGTCACAGCAAGCTTAACAAGTCACGTGGAGATCCCCTTCTATCGCCAAGACCTCCCTCATTCGGGAAGACATCTTACCGAAAGCCCTGTCTCCTTTTTGAGTCTTCCCGAACATGATATTCCTTTCGGCGTGGCTCCCATTGGTCGGGAAGACATCATGGCGAGGTCCAATAGTCATACCGATTTTACCTGTCGCTGAGACTACATGATGTTGGGGAGACCTTTGTCGATGTCTCCAGAAGTCATACCGCTAAGCTCCCTTCCTTCTGTCGGCCAGACATCCTTATATCGGCAAGGCCCTATGCCGATGTCGAGCTCTTTCGGTGAGGTCTTTACCTTCTGGTCACTGAGACGCCTCGCGGTCGCTGAGACTTCACAGCGAACTCCTCCTGTCTGCCTGAGCTATTCACTTTACTGTTGGTGAGACATCACTAAGTCGGGGAGACCTCCTATCGAACTCACAAGACTATGTCGAAGTATTGTCACCTTCAGCGAGACTTTGGACAGTCGCCAAGACCCCATGGCGAAAGCCCCAACTCCTAGCGATACTGAATGTTTTGTTGGTGGGACCCCCACTTGTTTGCTTCAGCCATCAAGACCCCCTGGTCGGGGAGACACCCACTGGTCGGCAAGAGGTTGTGCTGAAGGAACTTTAGCTTGGCGAGGCCTCATTTCATCTATCGGCAAGAGACCATTAGTGTCTCCCCGAATGCATTTTACCTTACCGAGCTCTGTATTCCTTTCGCCAAGACATCAACGAGTCAGGGAGACCTCTCTCCGACTTGGAATGCTATACCGAAGGTCTTCTTATCGGTGAGACTTTAATGGGTCACTGAGACCATACCCGAACGCTTTGTCCTTTGGCGGGCTCCTTTTCCTATTGGGGAGACCCCCACACTTCAGTATGACCTTATTATGAAGCTCGCCTCCTTTGCCGATGCCACTTCAAGAGTGATTGTCAGGGAGACCTATAATCGGTAAGACCTCTTAACAAAGTCTATTGACATACGTCGAAGGCTATCATTTCGGCGAGACCCCCCAAAGATCAGTGTGACATCCTGGCGAAGGCTTCAGCCTATGTCGAGAGCATTCCTTCTCAGTGTAACTCCACTCCCTCAGCCAGACCTCCCAGCGACATCCTCCATCCTGCCCGGCGATGCGTTTACTTCTCCTTTGGTTAGGGAGAAATCTTCATTTCGGGGAAACCTCAAAGCGAAAACACAAAGCTATACCGAAGTTAATCCATGTCAGCAAGACAATCTCAATTCGCCAAGACATCATGTAGAAATCCCTTCCCTTTAGCGAACTCTTTTTCTTTTTGGAGGCTCCCCTAGTCGATGAGACCTTTGCCGACGACACTTTCTATGTCGCCAAGACTTCCCAATGTCGGCAAGACCTCAGGGCGATATCTTAAACTGTTGGCAAGCCCTTCGCCTTTTGTCAAGCTCTAATCTCGGTGAGACATTACGAGTCAGGGAGACCCTTCTCTGATGCTTGCTCCTTATGCCGACAGTGCCTCAACCTTATCATAGTCGGGGAGACCTCAATGGTCTCTGAGACTATCTGCCGAAAGACAACTCACGCCGATAGGATCCCTGGTTTGAAGCACTCAGACTTAATGGAAACCCTGCTAGTCGGCGAGACCTCTGAAATGTCCTACCGACTTTCTCCTTAGATGATTTTCATGCCGAACCTCCCTCGGGAAGTTTCTCCCACTGAGTTCCCCGTGACCTAGCAACAGATGTAGAGTCTTTGCCCTCGTGTGAATGTTCCATTGGCCTCTCGAAGATCTAACATATGATTATCTTTCCTGATTTAACTGTAGGTGAAATATAGGCAATAGGAATACTTTAGTACTCATGGGTATGGATGAATAAGGATTTCCTCGATATGTGGAAGTCATGGTGGAGTAATGAAGTTCAAGAGGTGTGTACGACTATTTAGGATCTTCAAGAATGGGGGAGCACCAAAGGTCAGTGTCCAAGTGGTTGTGTTAGATGGAGGATTAGTTTCAAGTGTACCCATAAGTTTTTTTCTTTCAAATGAAAGAGCATGACCAAAGTCTTGAGCAAGGCTTGTTACAATATTGGTAATGTAGGTTTGATGTAGCCCTAGTGTTGGAGTTGCAGTGCCCTATGTCAAATTATATGAATAAATGATGGGGAGATAGGAGATACATTTTTAAAGGCTTGATGTTCCATGAGTTCTTCCCTAGTGAGTTCAAATGGATTGTTTGTGATATCTTCTATCTCATATGTCCCTGATGGTGATGAAGGTTGTTGTGATGGGGTGACTTGACTTCTTGGATCAAATTTTAAAGGATTTGGATCACTTGAGGTAAATGTAACTTTTATTTATGTGATCTCATTTTTACCATAAATTTTGTGTCACCTTTGGGAGAGTTGTGTTGTGATTTATGATGTTTTAACTCTCTAGTTGACTCAAATATAGGTAAAAGGGATGCTCTAAGTCTTTTGGGATCAATGGTGATAATGGGGAATGAAAAGATGGGTGATGTGGGAACTAATCTTTGCAAACATTTTGAGACAACACTTTTGGATTAAATTTGATGTTTTAGTGTTGGGATAAAGGATGTTCATGAACTTGTAAATCTTTAGGGTAGACTCATGATCTTCAAGATAAACTAGTTCAAAGATGATAACTAACTCCACTAAATGCATGGAAAAGGATACATTTCACATACAAAATAGTTGAGTTAGGGAGTTGGTTTGATAGATGTTTAAGTCACAAAGTGTTGGTGTATTCAAAACTTTTGCAAAGATAGGTGAAGTGGAGGATGAAATTTTGATGAAGGGGTGGATGATATTTCTGACCCAATGTTGACTTAAAGTGAACCTTTGTTTTGACAAGACCAAGGTAATGAGAATGATGGTAGACCTCTAAATTTTTCAAATCATAAAGACCCAATGTTGACTTAGATGAGAGGATAGATAGGGATGTTTAAGCCTGTTTGGTTCCTCCTAGCTCAATCATAAAATTTCCTTATCAAGAGGTAATGATTGCAATAAAGTATTGAGGCAAAGTTCCTACTAAGCTGTGAACTACGATACCTATGTCTACAATGACGGGATATGGATCTTCCCTTACGGATTTTGATTTTGTGATAGATCATTTAGGGGAGTTCAAGATCATGATTATGTGAGAAATTGAAATGTTAGAAAAGACCAGGATTTTGACAGTAATAAAAGGAATACAAGTTTGGATTGTGTCTTGAAGCACGTTTGTAAAAGTTGTATACCAATCGAGTTTTCATTTTGTGAAGTTCTCAAAGGTGTTTCTTGAGAGCTTTTGAACTAAAATGCCTAAGTCTAGAATGACGACCTGTAGACCTTATTTTAGGGATCCTGACTTTGTGTGAGATCATTTAGAAATAGTTCAAGTTTATGAAAGAAAGGAAGATATTTATTTCCATGTAGGTGGTGGTAATGTGGGCCTTCTAGCCTCAATATTAGCTTGTTTCTCTTCTTTTTCTAAAATGGTTGTTGCATTTCTCCACTGGGTAGGTGTTTCTTTTGTTTCAAAAGTGAAGCTTCTCAAACTGCTAATGAGATCAGTTTGTTCTTCGTTAATGAGTTCAAAGTTTGGTTGAATGATAGCACCTGGAATATTAGGTTGTTCAATGGGAGAGATCGGTCTCCAAATAGTCATTTTGGGGTTCATTTGTCAATTTATCTTGCTTAAGTGAACTTATTTTACCACAATCACTCATCTTGATTAAGTTTTCAAACTAAATGTTTATGTCAAAAACATCATAACTTTCACAATGTCCATTTTGCGAGAATCATGAGGTTGAAGCCATAATTTCCTATGTGTCTTTGGAAAATATGCATTTGAGATATAATTCAAAATATTTAGAAATCTCTAAGGATATAAATCCTTAGGACAAGCAATAATATCAAGGCTATATTCAAAAGATATCCATATTTAAGCCAAAATGTTTGAAATTTTGAGGAAGATAGTGAATGTTTGTTTATAACATTTTAGAACCAAGCAATGTATTAAACTTACTCACAATCATTTGCAACCCTATGTTTGAAATGGCTATACTTGTTGAGTCCCCACTTGGATTTCTCTAAACACTAAGACATTGTGGATAGATAGAGATTTGGCGACACTAGCTCCCCTCCACTACATACACTTCTCAGGACCACCAAATCTCAAAATCCTTAAAATCCAGAGATCAAAAGGATTTTTGTTTCAACAATGAATATTACAAATGTGGGGCGGCTTCAAAATGACCATTCTTGCATCAACAAGTATTAAGGATTTTGGATTCTAAACAATGGTTCCTAGTAAGGGATTCTAGTTTAGGGGATACGATGACAAACTTCATCAAGAGGTCTCCCAACCCTTAGAACAAGGGATTTATGCATGATAAAGATATTGGGGGAGAGCTATCATGTACCACATCCCATTGATCATAATTTTCATTGCAACCACACATTTATATAATGGTTTAGAAGAGCTTGGCTTTAGCTCATTAGCATTTGGGTTGTTCCCTCCTTTCAAAGCGGGGAGGTAGACCCTCTAAGGATAAACAATAGCAAGGAAGTACATCCGTAGTTCAATCATCTTAATTCATATGAACAAAGAGAGAACACACGCCATGCCTTTTTCTCACACTCGCAAAGGGGTTCAATTTTAATCCAAATTGAAAGATGTAGGTGATTATACAAAGTGTTAAGGAATATTTCTATTTATCAAGGTCACCAAACGGCATGAGAGAATTACATATGCATTCAATAACAAAAGTGTAAATCACAAAACATAGCAAAAAATTATAAATTTTAACCCCTAAGCTAAGATGACTACATTTTATGCATCAAATGAAATATGAAGTTTCCTTGTTCAATTTTAAACCCAAAAGACAATGATGAGATGAGGGTTCAATTTTAGTCCCGTTTGAGTGTTCATTTTAAACCCAAATTAAATTTAGTGAGGTCCTAAAGCATAAAGTAGAAATCATAAAAAGTTGGGTTATAATTGCCCCAAAAGCATCAAACACTTGTTACAATTATAGAATTTCAAGATAAGAAGGCTTTCTTCACTTTAGCTCCATGTCATCCAACCTACAAAACCCTATTAGTCTAAAAACTATAACAATGTTAGAAGTGCATTAGTGATCTGACGAATCAAGAAAATTAAAGCACATGTCAAAAAAATGATCGTAAAACTTCTTACCAGAGTTGGGTGTCACTGCACATGATAGCGTCTTGATTTGTCATTTGGACGTTGCTCTGGTGAATTTGGGTGTCACTCTGTAGTAAAAATAGAGAGCACGATAGCATATATATTTTATTAGGCGTCGCTCTGGTGAATTTGGGGCATTGTCATTTAAAATCTTCACTACCTCTATATTAAATTAGCGTTGATGTTTGTTTAATCGACATCAGGGAATTTAATCGACATCGTAGTTTTAGATTGGGATAACATCACTATATGGTGACACTCTACAAAGTGTGTCACTGTAATGATTTGGGTGTCACTTTTTCCTACAAAAAAAAAACAAATAGAATTCAAGATAGAAAATGGTTAAATTTTTGGTTTTCCCTCCTAACGCTAGAATGTGGACCGAGGATTGTTAGTGTGGGTCGATTACACTTGATCCATGATGAATCGAAGCATAATTCAGCTACTAAACCTCAATCTCAAACAAGATCATTCAAATTGAAAGTTAAACTAAGCATTTATTGAAACTGAAAAATTGCAAACTACGAAAATAGTTAAATGTCTACTCTAACCCATTTGAAACTTATCCTATTTTGGAATTGGTGTCATGTTGATGTGGAACAACGACCCTTTCCCAATCCCATGATTTGTGAGCCTGTTTCAATCGATTCTATGGAAGAGAATCGATGAAACCATTGTGATAAATGGATGAAAACCTAGTTTATGCTAAATTAAACATGATGCAAACTAAATTAACATGATTTTATGCTAAAATTGATCTAACTATGCAATTTCTAAGCTAATCTAAGCTAATTCTAAGCTAAAATATGGAAACCCTAATTTATAAACAAGCCAAGATGGATGCATGGAAGCCATTAATGGATGCCTTAAGCTATTATGCAACTAAAAATGAACTAAAATTAGCTAAAAGTGAGTAAATTGAGAGTGTTGATGCAAGTGAATTCAATAGCATAAGTTTGAAATTGAAAGATAGATCCATTTGTCTCTTAATAGTGTCTTATTTATAAGAGAGCAAATGAGAAATGGAGGGTTGAGATCAAAAATATTAATCAGCAGTCAAGAATGGAGGAAATAGGAGGCATGGATCATGGATTCTCATCAACGGATGAGAGCGCAAGATGAGAATTAATCAAGGGCTCACGTTTGTTAAGAAAAAACACACTTTTGACCTGCACACACAAGTCACAAGGTGACTTGCTCAAGAAGCCAAGTTAGATGATTGGAGGAGAGAATATTCTTTGGAATATTCTCATGGGTGAGGATAAAAGATATTTTGCAAATTAAAAGAAATTTTTAATTGTGCAAAAAAAGGATAAGGGATATTCCATGGGAATATTCCCCTTTTGGAGGAAAATTAGTTTAATTGCTAATTAAACAAGGTTTGATCATACAATTAGGGGTTTGAAGAATTAAAGAGATAGTCATTAAATTAAATGATTTAATGAATGGGGGAGAGATGAATTACATTTAATTAAAAAATTAAGGTTATTTAATTAAATTATGAAGACTTAGGGAATTGGTAATATTTTTGATCTATTTAATTTAATGAGATGAAACTGTTAAGCGTAAGGGGGAATTAACTGTTGATAAATTAGGTTAGCCATCTAAGTGTACAATTAATAATTAAATATCTAGTCATTTGAGTAGTGCTTGAAAAAAAGAGGATGGATTTTTGTTAGTGCCTATTTTGGTTGTCTCTCATTTTCCAGTTGTTTGCCTTTGATTTTCTTGACAAATCTTTAGCTTGGGAATTTTCTATCATTTTGGCACGTGGGGTAAATGGGCTCCCACCAGGGTTGAGCTCAGCGTGCCAAGGGTTCATGTCTCGGATGGCCAGATCTTTCTTTTCTTCCTTGCCATGTGTTTTTCTTTGTCTGGCGGGGGCGGAACCGGAATGAAATCAGAATCAGGATATTTCCTTTGGTTTCCCTTTCGGGTTCCATTCTGGTTCCAGCTCCACATCTTCGGTTGTCTTTGTTTTTGGTTTCCTTTGGCGGGCGTGGGATCGGAGTGGAAATCAGTTTTGGAACCTTTCTCATGCTTATGGTTTCGGGTTTTTCTCTGACCCCGACTCCGCTTGCTTTGTTTTCCTTTTGCTTTTGGCAGGCGCGGGACCGGAACAGGAATTTTTTGGAACCTTTTTCAGGTTTCCTGTTTCGATTTTTGTCCCGCTCCCGGCCCCGTGGCTTCTCTGTCTCGTGTCAGTTTTGGCTCCGCCTCCACAGTCTTTTACGGAAGCGGGAGTGGGATGGCTTTCGGTCCTGGTCTCTTTTGTTCCTTTTTGTTCCTTTTTGTCCCCCACTCTAGCTCTGACTCCTCTTTTTTGGTTCCGGCTCTGCCTCGGTCTGGTTCCCTTTCCGCTTGTCTTTTTGTTCTTTGACCTGCCTGGCTAGTGCGTTTGCCACTTAAGTGAGTTTTATGCCCTGTTCTTCATTCGCCACCGGCCCCTTGTTACCGCTTTCACCGGCCCCGCTTCTACTTTGGCGTGACTTTTGGCTCTCGAGGTGAGGTCTTCCCAACTTTCCTTTGTCTCCTCGAGACCCTTCCTATCGGCCTATTTTCTTTGTGTCGGGGAGATGTCTTCCTGACTCCTGCTTGTCTTACCGATTGTGGCGGCCCCCTTTGGTTCTCGGTGTGACTTTCCCCGACGTTGAGGTCCTCCCAGGTTAACGGCTGAGCTACTAATATGACTTCCTTTTTGCATGTGTTGATAATCAACGGCCACGATGAAAAGTTACCTAATGGTTACCGTGAAATGCTCTCCTGGTCCGGTCCACCGAATTGCTGACTAAGGTTTTCTATCGGCGAAAAATTTCTTTTCACCGTGACATCTCACTGAGCGCGGAGACCTCTGGGCGAGCGTTGGCTTCTCTTCGCTATGAAGTCTTGCAGTCTGGCTGACTTCGTTTTGTTATGCCAACCCCGCCATGCTCTCGGTGTGATCTTTTGGTTTCGTTGTGATCTTTGGGCGACTTTGGGATGTTTCCCTGAGAACCCCTCCTTGCGGCTTGTGTTCATTGTGTCAGGGAGATCTCTCCCCGAATTCCTTTTGTTTGGTCGATATGTTCAGTGACTTCGTTGGGATGTTTCGCCGACTTGGTGGCCTCTTGCCGACTATGGTGAGTGCTCGATGTAACATATGATTCTCGGCATGTGGTCTCCCTGACCTCTTTGTGTCTTGCCGACGGTGGAGCCCATGTTCCTCCCAACATAGATCAATGGTCCGCGGGCAACCATCATTATGATCTGATGGCCAATGCCTGAGTGCTCATGTGACTTGCCTGATCTTTATGCTCTACGAGGAGAGCGTCTGCCTACCATGTGTCACATGGACCCCACCTCCGAACTCGCACCGCAGTGCGTACATTTAAACGGAGATCGACGGTCCCCGGATGACTGGCATCTGATCAACGGCTATCACCAGCCTCACCGATGCGAGTTGCAGGGACATTAAATCCTACGAGGACTGCAATCTAGTGGAGGCTTGCTTCAACGGTTCAATGATATTTAAATGACAGTCGTCCGATTTTAGTTGATCGACAACGGAGATTCAAAGTTGTGCACGACTAGGGTTTCAGTTATGCGTTGCGTGTGAGGACCAGACAACTGATACTTGATGGCGGTAGATGGAGGGTCACTGGATCCGCCAAATTTGCATTCATGGCAACTCTGAGAATAGGATGGTGTGTTCAGAGGTATGGGTGCACGGATTCTTCGGCGGATTTAATGCTGACTGACAGATTTGTTCTGGCTACCATGGCTGCCCATCCCTGTACCTGCTTCTTCTGACCTGATCGGATCTGCATCGAGATTTCCCTGGGATCACCTGGCACAAAGCATTTAATGATATCCGGTGGAGCTAGTGATGCTAGTGACATGGCCCGCGAGCTGTGTTGACTGATCATTTTGTCTACTGACCTGTAATCTCATCTAGCCGGTTGCTTGTTGCTTCTCTTGTTCCTATAAAGGAGAATTTCATGGCCAGATGTAGGGGTTCCGAACCTTGGTGTTCTAGTTCCACATTTTTCTGAGTTCTGGGATTGGTCTGAGATAGGCTAGGGTTTAGTCTTGAGTCAATATTGAGTCTGTAAGCTGTAAAGTCTAAATTTCTCTATAAATACAATCAGTTTGTATAAGGAACACATGAAGATGCTTGTCTCTCATGCATATATCATCATATTGTCTCCACATTTGTATGCTTTTAATCATTTGAATGAATGGCATAATGTGTCCTTATTCATCTTCTTGTATTTCACAAGTTTTTGTTGTTTGTTGATAGGTCTGCTTCAAGGAAGCAGTTAAATCCTTTGAATAGATAGCAGTAATTGTTTGTATGCAAGCTAGATTTGGTAAGAAGAGTCTAACTGGTAACAAGAGCTGGATTATTAGTGTAAGGCACCGATAGTTGATGCAAGGCATCAACAAAACAAGATCCACTGATTGAGCTCCATTTGCAGATGAATTCCATCTTTTGTATGTGACTCCATGACCCTGGATTAGGCACTGATCTGTCTTGTGGCCTAGTTCCTCTCAGAAACCTTTTAATCTACAAATCATTGAATATCTTTTGTTTAGTTTGTGTCCTACCTCCTAGTTGCTTGAAGGTTGAGCTACTGAGAATCTAGCCCTATTTGAGGTCTTCAACACTTGACATTAGGAGTTATCTGCTATAAAAAGTAATGTCTGGTCTTCTTTAAGGCATTGTGTGGGTATACCCGCCCTGGTTCTGCAGAGCCTAAAGTGCAGAAGATCTTAGTCTTTGATTGAATCTTGTCAGTTGGTCCAGGTCCTCCGAGCTACCCTTGATTGGAGTTGGCTACTCCATAGGTAGAATATGAGACCAACCTGGTTTACAAGAAAAATCACCAACACAACTATTGCTGGAGAATCTCACATAAGTAATAGTCTACATCATTGACTACCATATCATAACCAGTATAAATAGTTGTGGATGAAACATAGTTCTCTCTATTGGTGAAGTATATTTTGTGACCAATCATGATAGTTGCATACTTCACATCTAGATTAGTGATAGACTTTGTTGTCAAGTCTCTCTTGTCATATGTAGCTCCTATAAGTTTCATTACCACCTCATTCTTCACATTTTTTAATACAGGAATTGGCCCTTTATCCCAAAGGTCGGTAATAGCCCTAATCGCCTCCTTAGTTATTAGGTGCGGTCAGTCAATCCACATAAATTTATCATGATTTTTTCTTAGGAATGGCTTCACAAATCCATCATCAACCACATAA
This sequence comes from Sequoia sempervirens, assembly GCA_007258455.2. NCBI lineage: Eukaryota > Viridiplantae > Streptophyta > Pinopsida > Cupressales > Cupressaceae > Sequoia > Sequoia sempervirens. Next base: position 41,987,671 of record VDFB02000015.1, read on the forward strand.
CTGAAGTTGGGAAATTTGTTCCATCTGTCTAACCTTTTTGCAACCAGGTTTGAGTATTCAGGTTTTATCAAGAAATTATCGCCAGTAAGCTCATTTTTCCAAATGCCTATCAATTTGGTATGATTGAATTCCTCAATCTTTACTCAAATATACATTCTTGTGTCTTCGGTTGGCATGACCCCATGAGGGATTGATGAGAAGGTGTCCATAGGGTCATCTTTGAAAACCTTCAAGGAATATTTCCTATAAGATGGTCTCGGTCTCTCTGACGCTTTAACGACTACAGGGGTTTCCATTCTTCCAATTTTGAATTCAAACAACTCAAAGAACACAAACCCACAACTATACAAAAAATTAAAATATGTCTTTCTTCATGAAGAACCAGAACTAGGGTTTTCTCGGCTCGAGCTCCAAATCTCCTCAAGAACACTCCAAAAATATCTTCAACTTCTTCAATTGCATGAGTCATTAAAATTCCTTACACATTTTCTTTATAAAACAATGATCTGCCCTAACTCGCATTAAATGCGGTAAATTTCAAAAAGTTGCTAAAAACTCTTCTTCTCTACCTGGAAAAACACTAATTTGCTTTGCAAAAGATCATTCCTTCATATTTTCTTCCGGTTCCACTTGCATAATCTCTAGCTTAGTATTTCTCACAACATATCTTCATGCTAAAGACTGACACACCAAACATCAAGGGGGTTCAAATTATTTTCTATTAAAGCTCCCCCTAAGACCTTGCTAGGTCTAATTCTTGGAGGAATTTTTGGTACCAGATGAAGGCACAGACACATCTGTCATCTTAGTCTCTTCTTTCTTCCTCCAAATCTTATTCATTTCTTGCTTAATCTCATCTTTGTTAACCTTCTTTGTAGGTTCATTCTTTTCTACCAGATTGGTCTGCTTACCCTTCTTGCTTCTACAAACTCTTCAGATATTTCTTGGTTTGTTGCAGTTATAGTAGGCAATATTTCCCTGATTAGATTGAACTTCACTGACTCTTGTTCTGCATTGATTAGCTTTATGTCCATACTTGTTATATGTATAACAGTAGCCATTAAAGGATTGATTCACTCTTCCTCCATAAAACTAATTCATCATCAAGGTTCTGCATTCACTTTCCCTATGTCCAATTCTTTTGAAAGCAAAACATTGACCAGGTAAGGAACTAGGAAACTGATTCATCCTACTACATTTTGTTGCCCTATGACCAAATTTGTTGCATGAAAAAAAAGTGTCATTAAAAGATGAATACCTTTTGTGCATTAGGGTATCTCATAGGTGGTCTCCTAGAAAAGTTCCTTGAATTTCATTTCCAATTTCCTTTATTCTAAGTCTTCTGGTTGTCCTTAGAGTTTTCACCTCCTTTCATTCCCAAGCCACCTTTGTCTTTGCTTGGTTTCTATCTTGAAATCAATTCATCAAGCTTGTCTTAGCTAGATTTGAAATTGTTTTCATAGAGTTTTTCCTTCTCTAGATCCACTTTTAGGTTCACCACTTCTTGTTCAAGCTTGGTACACCCATCAAAATTTCTTTTTACTAGTTTTTTTAGACATTATTCAATTATTTTATTCTCCTCTACTTGAACTTTCAAACCGGTAATTTCTTCATTAGCTTGCTTCAACTGATCAGTTACTTCCCTATGCCTTTCTTTGAACTTTTTCAACTGCTCTTTTAATTTTTGGACACATTCATTTGCATCTTCAAGATTCTCTTTCAGATCTCTATTTTCTCTTTCAACTTTGTAAAGATCCTCAAGAGCAGTCTGGAGCTCTTCTTTATCATTCATTTCTTCTATCTTCAGGATCTCCCTCAAGATTTTAGGCTTATCCACAGGAACCAAGCTCTGATACCAATTGTTGAATATCCAAGACACTGAGAAAGGGGGGTGAATTAGTATCTTCTTAAAAAAATTGATCAAATACAATCCAATTATTCCAATTCATACAACAAAAATGATAAGTAAAAGCATTAACAAAGCATGAAGTCACAAAACACATGAACACTAATATTTTTTACATGGAAAACACAAAATGGGAAAAACCACGATGAGTGTTAGCTCAAAATAAAGTATAACCGGTTATAAGATATTACAAAATGGGGTGGCTCACTGCCTATAGAATTACAATGAAAAAATGGCTTACAACTAGAAAATGAACTGATAAAGTACACCTAGTGAGTGCAGATTCAGTTCCAATGAAGCTCAGTAAACTAACTTGACACACTTCATCATATTCGCTCTTCTTCACATTCACATTTACAACACAATCATCTCTTATTCAGTCTTCAAAAACTGTCTAGTATATATATCTGATCTCTCCACAAGCATCAATTAGGTTGGCCTAATTAGATGTACTTCTTATTCACCAAAAATATTGACTGTCAGCTTCAAGCTTTCAAAAAATCTTCCTGAAAGCAATTAAAACACCCAACACGCTACATTATGTCGACATGGACCTAAGATAGGTCGCACATAAATCTGTATAACAAAAATTAATTCACCATTACACAACTCATCCATTAGGTCGGCCAAGGATGGACCTAATAGAAAAATTGCAATCCACAAAGTAATGTCGATAGAACATATGAGCATCTGAATACGTGAGATCTTGAATGTACGTTCTTCCAAAATCCATAAATCATTTCCAAAAAATTGCAAGCAACAGTAATCACCAACAAACAATTGTGGACCAAAATACCAGAGGATATACCAAAATACTACAGAATATAAGCATTATACAGGTTCAGATACTGAACCAGAATACCAGAAAAAATTTAGACTTGATCTTGTAGTTGCAACTCATATATCATGGTGACATCAATGACAACACAAAACAACAAAATGAGATGTTCTTCATTTTACCAACACATGCTGCCAGGATTACCCTGATCACCATTCACAACTCTATTTCTCAAATTGTAAGTATTCCTTGCTTGAGTAGCCAATGCAATTGTCATATTTTGGATTTCTTCATTTGATGGTCTTCTCAGAATTTTTTTATCTAACTCAAGATTGTAAATGTTGCAATCAATGTATCTCTCTTCATCTAAGAACACTTGCTGATGGTATACACTCATGTCTTGCCTTTGCACATCAATATCACCTCTAACAAGCTCATCATCAGAAGAATAATCATTGCAGGTGAAGACTGATGTAGTCATGAGCACATTTACTATTTCATCTTGATCATGAGGGGAATCAAAACCTTCCTGATCATCTTGTGACTCCTCTATAGATCTTGCAACAACACATTGTTGTGATGAATGAGGTAATTGACATACCATGTATTGATGATGTTTTCTGCACAGCAACAACTCAAACAGAATGTGATATTCTATCTCTATCAACAAGCCTCAAAAAATAACCCCAAGGTCTCTAATGTCAGGTCTTGACAATGCATAAACAACTTAGTGATAAATGTGAAAATGTTGGTAATCATAAAGGGACCTTACTACAAGAAAATATTGAATCTTTAAATTTATCAGATCTAGCAATATAATGATATTTCAAATTCTAGATTTAACCCAAATGATAAAATAAATAGCAAAAGAGAGAAGGTTTCAAAGAGATTCCTAAATTTAAGGACTATTCCTAAGATTAACAATGCAAATGACAAACACTTGAAATTGATCAATCCCTCATAAACTGATTTCTCCTTGACCCAGATGAATCTGCAATCTTACAGAAATAGTACAATCTTCTAAGGCATTAAATATTTTCAGATCTTAAACATTCATTCAAAACAACCCTATTGCAATCGAAATGAATAAACCTTCACAATTGAACTAAGCTCAATGAATATAAAAGTCCAGGCTAACTTTGCAAAGCAACTAACAATTAGTTGGTTGTGAAAAGTATGGACCAGAGATTGCTACAACACTTCAAGTACCAAATCATAAACACTATCAATTCATCTAACATTAAACCTAACCTATCTATCAAATAAACTTCAGTAATTCCAAAGATAGAATCATAAGAACCATGCCAGATAAAATTCAACACAAGAAAGGAACCAAATCACAATGTCTTCACTTGCATTAAATTACCCAAAGTAGCAACAATTCCAGTATTTTGTTACAACACTTTCTTGCTTGAAAACAAAACTAACTCCTAACTCTAGCTCTTGTTGTACTACTTAATCCGCTCCAAAGAAAAACTATCTATCTCTTAAAAATGAGGTAGAATAGCATATTAATAGAAACCCCCAAGATATGTCAGCCTAGTTAGGGTTTACAATAATAAAATATCCACAAACAAGTCGGCTAAGAAGAATTCAAAATAAACAAAGTGGACATTAAATGCAAATATTCCATCTAGGTCGGCTTGGGGTCTCCAACAAAGCTCGATCCAATGCATGTGAAGAAAGGGAAGAAATAATGGGAAGCACAAATTCTGATGTAGCCTTGCATTAACTGCTTCCCCCTTTATCTTTATTTCGCTCCACCCTATCATGCACCATCAAAAGTATCATGTCCAAGTCGGCTATAGGTGGCAGAGGTAAAATCTTAAGTCTCTTCTCAATAGATTTAATATTTTATCTTAACTGTTCTACTGACTTATCCCACTCAACCATACTGGTTTGATATTTATCAATAACTGCAATATAGGTGGTTGCATCATCCAACTGATATTCAGTAACTGGATCTTCACTGATTGGAGAATATACATCTCCCCACCATTTTCTCAACTGCTCTAAGCTCAAATTCTTTGGTGCAAACTTCTTTCTCCCTATCATCACTTCAAAGAAGGAAATGCATTTATTATAGATATTGGTCAGGGTGTCTTCAATTTTCCTTCTCTGCTTATATACCTTCTTCAAAACCTTTTGTCTTATTTTCAAATATTCAAACCATTCCCAAGGTTCTGCAGCTCTGGAGGAAGGAAGAATTCCATCACTCACCAACTTATCTTTAGTATACTCCATGATGGTCTTGGTTTTCTGCAACAAGAGGTCTACATCTTCCTTATCTTGAGCCAATACATCTTTCAACCAATTTATTGACCTCATTACATCTCCTCCAGTTGAAAGGATGTCCTTCATAGCATTATCTCCCTTAGTTTGCACCCCCTATAACTAGTTCGTTGTGGCAAGAGTAGTGGTCTTCATCCTCTCCAGCTCTATTATGGTTTCTTGTGGCAGGAAACTCGCAGTAGAAGATAAGGAGCTAATAGATTGCAAGGGATTCATCAAGTCTTCCAAGTACTTCTTTAATTTATCATTCTCCTTCTTTAGTTCTTGCTTTGTCTGCACTTCTTTCCTCAACCTACCCAAGATCACAACACTAGAGCCTTCATACTCTTCAATCTCTTGTTCCATGGAAGTAGGCCCTAAGTTAATGGTTTGTACATTGTAATCACCTCCAGTTACATCATCTTTGTTCTTATCAGGGGCAAGAGTAGAAATGTGGACCACCCTATTATTTGTTTCATCTCTCTCAATCCTAGAGATGGCCCTGGATTTCTTCTTTCCTTTACCTTTTCCTATGTTTTCCAATAGCTCATCCCAATTGGGAGGGGTGTCATCCACAACAATCTATTTGCTCTTTAACTCCTTATCTAACCATCCTGGGATAGTAGATTCAGATTGCACCTTACTCTACCCAACCTCATCCTATTGATCTTTAGGCACATCTTCACTCAAATCCTGTTTCTCAGGAATCTCCTTAGCTTTTTCTTCTTTTTCTTCATTATGCTTTTCTTCTTCATGCACTAGTGATGGATTCTTAACTGGTATTTCCTCTCTCTAAGGAGGTCTATCTTCTTCACTCCTAATAGGTGAATCATCATATGGAACTAGGAGAGACTATAAAACCCTCTCTATTTCTGCCTCAGCACTATAGAGCTCACCTTCTTGAAATTCTTCTCCCTATGGATCTAGATGAGTTTTTTCTTCCTTGGATTCACCTTGTTCACCCAACACATGACTGGCCTCATGAGGAGGAGGAACATTATCATGTTGTTCTGCAAGAGGAGCAACTGGAGGAGCATCCTTCTATGGCACAGTGTCCTTAGGAGGAGTTCTATATTTCCTTGTATATACCTATGTCCTTTCTCCTGAACTTTCTACATTTATCATAGGTGGGAAAACTTCCTCTCATTAGATACCCTACTATAGGATTTCATTGTTTTGCTGCCTCCTGTACTTCCTCTTCTTGAATATCTTTAATCTTGATTTTGAAAGGAGATCTCACCTTGCCCTTACCCTTAGGATCATGTTCAGTTGACTCCTCAGAGGTAGAATGAGACTCCAAGTCTCCCATTAGATCATAGGTGCATGGAACACCTTCACTTTCCAATTCCCACATCTTAAGCTTGAGCCACAACTTTGTATACTTAATGATTGGAGTCATAAGTTGTTCCAATTGTATTTTCTCCTCTTCCAACCATTCCAATTCTCCCACTGGTTTGTCCTTCACTACCTCATAAGCATGGCCCTGAATCAAATCTCCATCATCTTCAACTTGATCTGGAATAGCCTTCACATTATATAGTCAGACCAAGTTAATAGGCATCCTAGAAAACTTCTTTTTAATCTCAAATTCATCACTACAATTGGCCCAATAGTCTTCTATATCATTCCTTGTGACTATATTCTTTGTTGGCCTTCTTCTGCACTTCGCTAGTTCTGTCAAACCTAGACCTCTTGGAATGGAAGGATAACCCAAGAGTGCTCATTTCTTCCCCAGATGCATAGGTCGAGTTAATAGAAGGGCAAGCCTCACCCGTGCCTATCCTCAGAGGAAAATCTCCACTGAATCTAGTCTTATGCTTATCTTTTTTTACAATGGCATCAAAGTCACATATTTTACTTGTAACCTTCAGAAGTATAATGTGATCTGTGGTACACCTAGGAAGTCTATACAGAGCCCTCTAATAGCCATCTATCCTTATGTATGAGAAGGTGGGAAACTATATGAACCAAGCGCCATACCTTTTGATCAGCTCCTTGGTATTGTCATATATCTACACATGCTCTACACCTTGCAATAATCTGGTGATGTACATGGTGAATGCATCATTCACCCTCCTATAGCTCGAGTTACCCAGATGCAGTTGTGGATAAACCTCATAGATCACATCCTGCCCAAACATACCCCTTGTACTTAGCCCCTTGTATGGATGGAATCTTGCAAGCACATAGACTAAGTAGGAAGTCATTGTGAAGGTCTTTGTTTGCAACACATTGCACATCTGTTCATGAATCATAACACTTATAACACCTGCCCAATGATAGTTAATATTTTTCTCCATCCTCACAATGACATGGAACATCCAATTCTCAAATACACTGGCACTTTTCAACCCTACCACTCTACTGAGAAGAGTGATAACATCATAGTACTCCTTGAATTTAGCTCTGAATAGATGCTTAGGTAGGTTTGAAAAGTGGGACTTGAACTTTTCCAACCAAGAATTGATGACATGCTGGGACTTGATGGTATCTTCCTCATAGAACTTCTTTGCCATATCCATATCAAAAGCCACCACATGAGATATTTCAGGCATTTCAAAGGTTTGGGCTATAGATACAGGATTTAAATTTTCCACAATTCTCCCTTGGGGACCAACTATCCTTTGTGTACCACTGTCATAGTGTCTAGCACACTCGAGCACTAACTCATAAAATTGCACTGTAGAAGGAAATGCAACTACATGTGCCAATCCTGATTCCAAAGTCCTTTTCACAAGCAAAGGAAGGTTCTATGGAGCCATTCTTTCCTTGAACTCTCCATAATCCCATAGTCCAACATTAGTATCAGTTACCTTCGACCAGAAAGAAGTAAGCTTGCTCTCAGGAATTCTGCTCTTGATGTCCATCTTGATTTAGAATGGCACTAGAAGGAGGGCCTGAATAAGCAAGCTGGATCGATTTCTATCTGCCATCTCTCCTGAAATATTTAGAAGAAGAACCAGATCTACTCCAGGGGAGGAGGAATTTCAAGAATTTCCAGATCCTACTAGGTCAAGAAGGACTAGCAGAGGGGGAGAATCATCATCCACCCAACCACCTTCGTCATCTCCATCTTCCTAATCTTCATCAAGTTCATCTTCATCTTATTCTGAGGACATTCTCATTCAACAACCTCAACCATCCATAAATCAGCCATTACCACCCACACCTCCACCAATGGCTTTCCTAGCTAATAACCCATATCCATTGACATTCGCTAATTACAATGTCATGCCCAAGAACCCTGAACACTTTTGTTCAAAGTTCCATGTTAATGTTCCCAATAGAACTGTTGAGGAACACATCAGCATCTTTCAGAATGGCCTTAAGGATAGAGGAATCAATCATGAGGATGTAGCATGTAGGATTTTTCCTTATTCGTTGGGGGAAGATGCATTCTACTGGTACAATCATTTACATTCTATTGGTACAATCATTTACCTACTCAGTCTATTCAGAATTGGACTGAATTGGAGACTACATTCTTGCAGAAGTTTAGGATTCCCATTAGTCCCAATGAGCTTTATCTTTAGTTCACTAATGTTAAGAGAGAAGTCCATGAGCCTATAGGGTCCTTTAACAACAGGTTTCATTGTGCCTATACCCGACTACAGACTCCTTATGTTGTTGATGAGCCCACTACTTTAGAAGTCTATTATGAGGGACTTAACAGTTTGACAACCACCTTCATGAAATGGAGAAAAAACTCTCCTAATATCCTACTTGATGCATATGTAGAGACTGTGAATGTTAGCACTGCTTTAAGACAACACCTATTTGGGCCTTTACCTTCATTAGGACCCGTTGCTCACCCTGGGCAAGTCCCAACTCTCAATCAAGCTCTCGCTAATCACACTCCTATCATGAATCCAATACCTCAGTTGCCTTTGGTCCCTCACCCAGGACCTCCTGTGAGTCAAGTTCCACCCACAATTAGCTACCCTCTGCAAAATGTAAATCAACCTCTTCATCCGCATCCTTGGGCTAGTTTTCCCACATATTTGTAGAATTCTAAAGTATTGAACCAATCATTGAATGCCAATACTGCACTAGGATATCCCCAAAATAATGCGAATCAACCTCCATATAGAAATACTAACAAGGAGAGACTGGATGAATTGACTGAACAAGTGAAGAAGCTGAATATGGAGGTAAATTATTTGAGGAACCAAAATAGTCAGCTACAAGCTGCTCAAAGAAGTATGCAGTCTAATCATAGCAGAGAAAATCGGGAAAATCAACAAGGACAACATTTTGACAGAGGATAGAATTATGATAAAGGACAATCTCCAAGCCAGAACTTTGATAGGGGTCAAGCTGGTGGACAAGGGTTTGATAGGAGACAACCACCTAGACAGAATAGGACTTGGAATACAAGGCCTAATAATGGAGGTATTCACACCCCATTAGATCAGCCATTCAATCAAGAGAAGCCTTCAAGTGGTGTATATTTGGTTGAGGTTGCTTTATTAGCATGGTGTAGGCTCCATAAAACAAGTCAAAATTATGAGTTAGATTGTCAAGAGTTCCAGACATCAGCTTCAATTTTTAAGTATGAAGTGAAGAATAATGCAAGTAGTCAGGAAATGCGGCCATCTACTCTGTATGATTCATCAGTGTTGGTACTAAATCATGCTCCTTTTCCACAGAGCAAGGAAAATGTGCCTAAAGAAGAATCAGACCAGTTGAAGGAAGAGGCAAATCAGGTGTGCAATGGAGATGAGATTACACAGTTGTTTGATGAAAATCCAGTGAATGAAAATGGCCCCATGAATGAAGAAGAATCTTATGTTGAAGAGGTATAGACCTTCTAGAGGCCTGTTAAGAAATATGATCTAAGGGACCTGCCACACAGACATCCACAGGCTAGAGGCCCCTTCACCACTTCCTTTTTTGCAAACAACTTCACCACACCTCCAAATCCCAATGCCAGTAATAATCCATTGTATCCTCATGTGCCTAAACAATACCTTTCAAAGTAAGGAAAAGCACAAATTGATCCATCAAAAGGAAAGAGTGTTGAAGCAAGCAAAGATAGGGTGGTGGAATGTCCCAAAGAGGCCCTTGCTGATCTGAGTACGAAACAACTTGCCACATATGTTGTGGAAGAAATCAAAAATATAAAGATAAGTCTCTCTGAATATGAATTATTGAGAGTTCCAACTATTAGAAATGCAGTTTTAGGAGCTTACAATGCTAGCTCAGTATCACAAGATAATTCAATCAGTGAGAGTGTTAATAAAGCATCCAGTTCCCCACTAGTAAAAGGGTAGAATCATATTCATAATCAGATTCATATACCACCTAGAGATAAAGGGAAAGAGAAGGACAAAACTCAAGTTGCTCAGGTGGATACTCCCTTGACTCTGTTCCAGGGGAAAATAGACACTCCTCCATTTTTGATCTCTGTCCACATATTTGGTAAAAATCTGCACAATTGCTTGTTAGATTCAGGTGCTTCTACCAATGTAATACCTTTTGGTGTTTGTAGAGCCTTAGGTATCACTCCTGCTGACTCCCAAAAGAAAGTTACTCAACTGGATCGAACTGAGGTTAATGTTGTAGGGGAGTTCAACATGATTCATATGTAGGTTTCCTTTGACCCTAGAATTCTACAAGTTATTAATATACAAGTGGCAGATATACCTGATGCTTATAGTCTGATTTTGGGAAGGGACTTTACCAAGGCCTTGAATGGATATGTATCGATTGATCACTCTCATATGTGGCTTCCTTGGAAGGGAGTTCCAAATTAGATCAGGATTGAAAGGGAACCTAGGATGAAATACATGATTACAAAATATCAAAACACTTCGAATGAGATTATGATATCTGAGGTGAGCATGGGAAATTACATACTTGCAACCCTTTTTGAGGAATCTGATGCAGAAGAAATCCTTATGTTACATGCTGCACCTATTGATCTCATAGTTGAATCCAATGGTACTAAAGCCTTGGTAGAACCAATAAGTGATGATGTTCCTAAAGATAATCAACTTGACTTGTTGGAAAGTTTCCTAGAATTCATTCAAAAGTGTATTGAAGATCAGGTTCAGTTGGGTGGAGGAATGAATTTTGGAGAATTACTCTTTCCAAATTGGTGTAGAGTTCATAATGCCTCCCACTCTAAATTGGATTGTTTCTTGTGCCAAGCTGCAGTTGAACAAATACAAAAATGCATCAACCCCATTCCAACAGTCAAAATCAATATTCAGAATGTTCAAGAGGATCCTAAAGGGAAGAAAGTGATTCTTTCTGAAGAACCCTCCAACAGCAACAGTGCAAGAGATACAACAAGGAAGTGTGCAGTTGTTGGTTGTTGGACTTTAAGATTTGATGGATCCAAATCAAAGCAAGGAGTTGGGGAAAGATTTGTGCTAATCACTCAAAGAGGTAAAACTTTCTTTGCTGCTCATAGAATTGAATTTCATTGTACAAATAATGTAGTAGAATATGAAGCTTTGATTCATGGGTTTCTCATGGCACTAAAGAAAAAGGTTAAGATTTTGTAAGTCTTTGGGGACTCTGAGTTAGTGGTCAAACAAGTCAGGAGGCAGTACTCATGTCATGACCGAAGGATGACCAATTATAGGCATAGAGTATGGGACCTTATTGAAGGATTTTATGCCTTCAACATTCAACTGATACCATGTATTAATAACCAAACAACAGATTCCCTTGCTCAGGAAGCTAGTACATTGTAGCCTTTGTCTCTTTATGGATTGAAGAATTTTATAGTGGAACTGACTCCAGTACCTTTAGTACCTAACAAAATTACTAGTTTCTAGGTATTTGAGGATGATAAACATATTTTGGATTTTATCACAAGCTCATATGTCTTTGCTTCTCAGATTATCAATGAGACTGAACTCTAAGAAGGAGAGGTGGATTTGGAAGGGGTAATTAATCTAAAGACCAATACTATTCCCAGGGGAATGGTGCAACTAAAAAGGATTTTTGATCTAGATAAGATCAAAGATCAAGAACAAGATGCCAAAAAAGAGTCCATCAGTATGGGGACTCAAGATGATGTCAAAAATGTCTTCATTGGAAATGTGTGTACTCCAGACACTAGTAGAATTTTGCAAATAAATGACTACGTGACAAACTTTTAGTCACATGACTAAAACTTTTAGCCACGTGACAAGCACTAGTAGAATATTGCAAATAAATGACTAATTTGGTCATTTATAAGTGACTAATTTGGTCATCAGGTAAAATCAAAACTAAATGACTAAATAAATGACTGATATCAACAAATAAAAATGACTAAATAAATGATTATTACTCCTCTATTATTTTTTCTTTCGAATTTGATCATAATCCATAGAGTTTAAACCCCCCTCACATGACCCCTACCTAAGCTTGTTCCCCTCCCAAGGGCAGGTTCTTATGCATTACTCACCTGTTTGCCATTGGAAACACCACTTCCTGTTCGACTTGCATGTGTTAAGCATGCCACCAGCATTCATCCTAACCCAGGATCAAACTCTCAATAAAATTTAGAGTTTCATTACTTATTACTTATAGCTCCCTTCTTCGTGAATGAAATTGATTCACGAATTATCTATCAACTATATATAGATTCTATTAAGTCATGTATATAATATTATTATATTATATTAATAATATATTATATAATATTTATATTATATTATATAATATTTATATTATATTTATATTATAGTATAATATACTATAATTTTTATATTATAATTTAGCCGATAGGCTATATTTAGCGTGAGCTTCTGGTCGGGAAGTTTTCTCACATCGGAAATGTTTGCGAGGAAAACACGAACGGTGGGAAACATGGCTGCAGTGTTTGGTAACCGAAGGTTTTACAGCTAGTGGCATGTGTTTGAATACCCACCTCATGCTTCTTGGTCCTACTACAGAGCTGCTTGGCAACCACCTAGGAGCTTCTTCGTCACGACAGCAAGAGGGAATTTGTGCACAATCTCGAGTCAAGAATTTATGCTATTTCAGCATTGGTAGGGTTTCGTAATTCCATTTCTCGATTAAAAAAATTCCTCTTTCCTTTGGTTTGAAATAGGAGTTGGGTTTTTCAGTACTACAAAAAATGTTTTAGCTGTTCTTGGTGAATGCAATTATATTTTGATAATTAGGCAACATAATATAGGTTTTCTATTATTGCAATCCATCAGATATTGGCACCACAGTGACCACATAAATGATTACTGGCATTTCTTAGTAGTAGTAAGAGCCTCCGTGTGCTACATAGATGATAGGTGGTGGTGCTGAAATAGTACTTGGTATGGGCCATTCTAGTGTTGTCTTTATTTTATGAGTGCTTACTTTGAGTCTGTCAAAGGTTGCATAGCCCAAGTACACAAATTTGATTATATTTAAGCCATGCTTCATTTACTATTCTTTTTTGCAAAGTCCAGACACGAAAGGAAAACATGCTTGTGCAAAGAATGATTGGAAGGACGAGACTGGGTTGATTTCAGACTTTGTGGCTTATACATCGCTAATGGATGAATTTGAAAGCAAGAGAATGATACCCTCTATTTGCTAAGAGATAACAATTGATATACTAGTAAAAGTGTCAGTATTCATTATAGGCCTTTTTTCAGATGCTTTAGTGCTCAATATATTAACAACAATTATCTATGATGCTGATTTTTAACATTGGTTCAGACTGTTAAAAGTTGATCTGACTCTAACTAGGATTCAAATTTATCAGGGTAATTTTGTGAGATTTCCTTATGTGCTTAGAATAGAGTTTTCTAAGACAGAAATATCAAATTAGAATCCTAGCAACTATTTTATCACAAACAACTATTGGTGGTTGGATGATCTTATAAAGCCTGTGGTCATGATTATTGAAAAAATAATAGCCTTAGATTTTTACTCATTGCTAATTTAATCTAAATTCAATATTTGAATTTTAATTCATTTCTCGTTGGCTTTGATTACTTGAAAGCAGTAACCATAATTTAGAGCTATTGACTGGAAAATCTAATATTTAGGTTGTCATATGAAATGGGGTTTGTGTCTAAATATTTAAAAGCATCATGATAGTTACCCTTTCAAATTGATTAGTAGGGAGGTGGAGATGTAGATAACCTAAAGGCGTAAGTTACAGTTCCCTGTTGGTGATTCTACTTTGACAGGATCAAATGGGATGTAGCACCCTTCTACTCATGTCAGAAGACCACATATATGCTAAATTATACATCTAGATCTAATTTGTTTGTCTTAAATATGTGGGAAGATCCAAGAAGAGATTTGACTCATGAAGAAATTACTCTTGCAAATGATCACCCACAACATAACCTTTCACCAATTTCAAGGTGTATACCATAGCATTAGGAGTAGTCCTTTGACTTGTAAACTACCCCTTTGCCTCTGTCATGTGTTGACTATCCATTCAATTTTGTTGATGTTTCTCTTCTTAACTTTAATGCACTTACTCCTTATTGTTGAATAATAAGCTTCTCACTGTCCTTTTCATACTTGTACAAGGCTGTCATTACAACCATCAAACACTTGATCAAAGGTCATATTCAAGGTCATAAGTCACTGTCTTGGGGTCTCTCAGTAGAACTCAAATGCATGACAAAGAAAAGTTGTAGGATATGCTACAGGCCAAAAGTTCCAATGCTCGCTATACCAAAAAATCACCATCTTCCACTCATATATTGTCATTGGTTTTTCCTTGGGAAGTGATTGCTCCAAAATCATATCTCAAAGTAACCTTATCTTCACAGTAAAAATCTGCCTTGTTGCTTCTATTTGCGTTGACAGTCAAAACCTCTGTTATCTAACTCTACTCATTATATCTTCCTCTTGTCATTTTTTCTCTTAAGGAATGCATGATTGTGGACTGTCCTTTATTGCATGGTCACTGCCCATTGTTATTGCCAGCTATGGACTATCTTTCATCATTCTCTATTCCATGGTCTTTGAAACCCTTCATTTAGTGTCTTGGATGTCCTTCCTGGCAAACATATGACTTTCTTCCATTGTTGATTGTACAACAATTGTAATCATCTCAGGTTTGTCCTCATTTGATGGTGATTCTTGCATAGAAATTCAAAATGACTACCCTCCATTATTGATCCTTTTCATTCCTCCATAAGGATTTTAAAAGTTTTTATGTATTCCTCAATAGGATTTTTGAACTTGATGATGCATTGTTTTCTATCATCTTCTGCAACCTCTGTGTGTGCTTCTACAATCATTGCATTACATTTATTTGAGTACAAGGACAAATATAGCCTAAAATTCTTCGCAGATGGGTACAAGCACAAATATAAGGAGAGACAAGCTCATAGCTTTTTAGTTTGACAGTATGGCTGAGCTGAAGCCAATAGGATCATCATCATCACTTGCATCGCATGAACAAAGACTAATCTGTTGAGTGTCTGTCGTGATTTCTTTATCTTTCAGCTTTGATTGAATGAAAAGTAACTCTATAATTCTAATCTATAACGAAAATTTGTTTATGCTCCCCAGAAATGCGTCCCCTACAAAATTTGACCCCAATCCCCTATAGGGGACATTTTGGGGGTGTGTAGGAAACAACTCCCCACTTCATCCCCTCCCTACATGATTTGAAAAAAATTATGAAATGTTTTGCGGGATAGGCTTCTTTTTTGTCATCAATATGAATCTACAGCTGATGGCAATTTTTTTCTTTACACTCATTCTTTATTCCAATGCAATACTTGCCATGGTCACTTGTTTGTATATGTCAGCGACACAGTATTTGCTATACAGAATCTTTCATGCGGGAGAATGTTATGGATGTCTTTCATCAGGTGGAACCATCAAATGAGACAAAGCAAAGAATGCTGGAAATTTTGAAGCGCTTTCACTCAAAAAACGAAGCTATTACTAGTGAAATGGAAGACAGTGATGAAGATGGTATGATGTTGTCTATTACCTTCAATGCACAGTTTGCATTCTAAAAAATATTTTCTAGATGATAGAAGTGGTAGAAGATTACTTCATTACTGCGTGCAAACAAATGATTGATGCTACAGAACAATTTCTACTTGTACGGGCAAGGTAACCTGATTAGTCTTCAGAATTATGTACCGATATTTGTAATTTGTTTCATCAGAAAATCATTTTGTACAAGCAACTGAATGTTGTACAAACATCTAGGTCTATACTTTTTTCACAGGAAATCTTCCATTGTCTCATGCATGAACCAATTTTTTTTAAAGTTGTGGCAATATCAGATTTACTAACTCTTTTCTGGCAGTTCATATACTTTCAAAGGTTTTTAGTGTTTGAATCCTGTACTTGCTCTTGCTCAGTGAAATATTTTGGGGCGCTCTTTTATTAGAGTCAATAACATTCAGCTAATTATTATAAAATACTATCGGTGTATTCCTTGCAGCTCCCCAGGTTGCAAGTGCTAGTATAATTAGCCGATAGGCTCTTTATTGTGGGCTTTACCCACCAGAAAAGTCTCACGCCTGAAAAATCTCATGCCTGAGAAAATTCCATCCTTGAAAAATAATACCGAGCAGTTGAAACATTTAATATTTTCATTTAAAAAGTTGCACACATCTGTCAGATCGAATCAAACAGTCGCCTCACGCATGAAATCTTCTCTCGAGCTCAAGAATCTACATAGCCCTAAAACCCCGATATTTTCAGATCCCACATTTTGTTTACTGTGAATATATTGAAGCAGCAGCTGTGGGGGCATTGGTTTTAGTTTGCCTCATTTAAAAAAAAAGTTGTTCTGGTGGGGTTTCGTAATGTTTTCCTGCAAACTCTTCCCATTTTTTTCATCGGCATCATTGACAACATGACACAATTTGTGGCAAATTTTGAGGTAAGTCACTGTGAGTTTTATTTTTTGGAACCTGTACGAGGTCGGGTCATGTTTTTTGTGTTATACTTCATTCTATTGTTATCTGTTAAATGAAGGTATTGGTTCTCACGCCGGAAAAAAACAACTTCTGAGAATTTGAAACACTCCTCGCCCTACACCTAAAAATAAATTTTAACTCGTAGCCAATAGTTTCGTTCAAAAGGCTGCAAAATCTTTTCTCGGGCTCAAGAGTAGAGTAGCCCTAAAATTGCAAAATTTTCAGATTGGCTTTTCATTTACTGTGAATAGATTGAGGCAGTAGCTAATGTGAGGATGGCTCAATTGGTGGCTTGCTTGGATAGCTCTTATTTGGTTCTTAGTGATTATCTGTTGGTATGGGTATTGATCCATGCTCTATCCTGCTTGTCCAGTCTCTTTGTCTAGTCTCTTTGTGCTTTCTTCCATCAATCAATCCAAAATTTGGCCTTGACACCATCCTGTACATCCAAATTCAATGTGTGGTAGATAAGATCCTGCTATTGTAACTTGAAGGACCAACTATGGCCCATAGTAAACCTTGATAAAGAACTACAATGAAATTATGAGATGGGTCATTGCAGTTTAGTCTTTCTGTTCATAAGTTTTCCATAGAAATCATGTTGTTCCCTATACATCCAGCTTGTCCCTAAGGGTCATGTTTATAGCTCCCAAGTTCCAAAGCTAAAGATATTCTCCATATATCCTCCAAACTAGATTGTTCCCTCGGTCATGTTTATAGCTCCCAAGTTTTAAATACCAATTTCACCCATTGGTTTGAGAGAGATTCATTTTCATTCAATTAGGGGAAGTTGCATGGTGTTTAGGTGGATTTCAACAGGAAATTGTATGACTCGCTTCATGCTCAGACCAAAGAATAGTGGTTTTTTGATTGGGAATAAATAATTGGCTTCAGTTGTAAAAAAAGCACATCTGATGGAGTTGCCTTAAGTATGAAAATGAAAACCCTTCCAAGAAGCTATCATTTCCTTATTTCTTTTAAATTTGATTGTTCCAAAGTTAATCCCTGCATCGCTCAACAAAAAGAGGAGCTCCAAAATAATTTGGAGTTAACCAATCACAAATTTCAGAGTCCGCCAAATACATTTGTCATTGTTGGGCATTGTTAATAGAAACAGTGTTTGGAATCATTGTTATTAATGCTCTTCCTTAAAGTGTCAACATAAACATTCTCTTGATTTGTCTTGCTTTGTTGATAAATGTTTTGCCTGCTAGCACATTTTTATCTACAAATTGCATTAGAGGTTTTTCTCCCGCCAAATGTTGTAAAGAGGCTCTATTATGAATGGTTCATAAGGCACAACACTTGCTAAAGGTTTTGCAAATGGGGTAACAACTCAAGCGGGCTTAACCTAGGAGAAAACTCCCTGGATAAGCGTGCTTGAGTTGGAGTAGTACTGGGATGGGTGACCTCCTAGGACGGACCAATGCTTCACCTCTGTGAGCATCACCTAGATGCAATGAGTGCTAAGTGGACCATTCGATATCATGAGAGATGGGTTCTTGTTGAACCACAACTCATGAAACATGGGTCAATGAGTTTGACTTGAAACTACACGGTTGAATCCTGATAGCAATATCATAATTTGACACGCTATGGAAAAATACCTCCTACTTATCAATTGATGAGCTAAAGGGGCTCTATTATGAATGGTTCATAAGGCACAACACTTGCTGAAGGTTTTGGCAGGTAACAACTTGCGGCTTAACCTTGGAGAAAACTCCCTGGTTAAGCTGCCAGAGCCGAGCGTACGGATGGGTGACCTCGCCGGACCTGCGAGCATCACCAGATGCAATGAGTGCTATGGACCATCTACATCATGAGATATGGCCCTTGCTGAACCACCACTATGAAACATGGTCAATGAGTTTGACTCAAAACTACATTGAATCCTATATAATATTTAATTTGACACGAAAATACCTCCTACTTATCAATTGATGAGCTAAAGGGGCTCTATTATGAATGGTCTATAAGGTACAACACTTGCCGGCTATTTTGCAATGCTGCTGCTTAACCTTGAGAAACTCCTGTTAAGCGCTTTGAGATGCAACTGAGTGCTCAAGTGGACTAAGTGGACCATTCGATATCATGAGAGATGGGTTCTTATTGAACCACTACTCATGAAACATGGGTCAATGAGTTTGACTCGAAACTACACAGTTGAATCCTGATAGCAATATCATAATAAAGAGATATTTCGTTCCTTTTCCTTCCATGAGTGAATGTCCAACCTAGTAATTCTACCACTATAATGGACAGGAAAGATGATTCTTGGCCCTCTTTTCAAAGGCTTCTAGAGCTACTAAGGAAGCATATGAGCATCCGCTGATGACTAAATTTTTTGGAGTGCAAATGCAATTGAATATCCATTTACAACAATCCACACTCAATCCAAACTTGAGTAGAACCTTGATCGAGGGTTCCCAATTAACCTGATCATAAGATTTACTTATATCAAATTAATCAACATCCCCTCTCTCCAGATGGTCATGGTAGAGTTGTTATGCTCATTCATATGAAATTTGAATAAACTTTAGGATTTATTTTCACTTGAAAAATTTGTTTGGCCTTTCACTACAATAGCATAGGGGCAGAGCAATTCAACCTAGTAATTCTGCCACTATAATGGACAGGAAAGATGATTCTTGGCCCTCTTGTCAAAGGCTTTTGGAGCAACTGAAGAACCTTGATCAAGGGTTCTCAATTAACCTGATCATAAGCTTTACTTATAACAAATTAATCAACATCCCCTCTCTCCAATTGGCCATGGTAGAGTTGTTCTGCTCATTCATATGAAATTGGAATAAAATCTTTAGGATTTATTTTCACTTGACAAATCTATTTGGTCCTTCACTACAATAGCATAGGGGCAGAGCAATTCAAGGGGGGCTGATAATTCATTATCTACTATGACATTTTCTCGAGTGTTTGTAGATCCATTGGGACAAATCTTGTGAATCCAGAGAGAAAAAACCTACATTCAAAAGGAAAAAGAGCTAAAGAAGAAAAAAATGGAGTGCATAGAATCTTAGGTAGAAGAGTAGGGAAAAATTAATGAAAGCAGTTCTTGAGCAAAATTCTGACACAGTTTTGGCCTCATTAACATCCATATTGTCTTAGATTTGTACTCAAGTCAACATCCACACCCTCTCATAAAAGTTACCTAGGATAGAAAGGTAGAGCAAGTTTTATGAAAGTAGAATAAATTTTATAAATGGGTTTTTAGGAGGTAAAGGAGGCAAATTTTATGAATAGGGAAATAAATGTTCTTCGGCAGTAGAGTAGGGTAGGTTTTAGGAAAGCAGTTTACATACAAAGTCTTAGGTTGTGTTTTGGACAAGGTAACATCCATACTATCTTGGATTTGAACCTGAATCAACATCTACAATCTCAGGAAAATACTTTCTATAAGTGAAGGTTTAATTCTCTTTCCAGTTTCAAAAAAATCAGCTTAATATTTTCAACAGTGCTAAAGTTGATAGTTTCCATTTTTCACAATTTATGTTTCATAGCATCATTTTTAGTTTTAAAACTTTATAGAAGACTCAGGAAAAATTTGGTTCAGATTCCAATTTATCTTAAGTTTCAGACCTATGGTTTAAGGCAAAGCAATTCCAAAATTTTCACAGCTTCAATTTTGGTCTATTTTCAGACCCGTAGATTGTAGCAGTGCAGCCAACTACAATTGGGATCACAACACTCTTATAATGAATTGAACTTAATTAGATTTACTCTAGAACCCAGTTTAGAAACTAATGAATCTTTATCCTTGGAACATTTCTGCTTTTATTATATTGTTTTAATTTAATATTTTTTGCCACTGTACATAGGTGTGAGAACTAACTGCTTGCACATCTTTAGATGAGGTAAAACTCCTACTAGAATTAGAGAAGACAAAATGTTTAACATGTTAAAATGATGTAAACTATGTTTCCTTTGGAAAGGGTTGTTGGAATTCTTCTCTAAATACCATGTGGTCAGAATTACCATCTTAGAGTTTTTTAGACGATGCCACCTAATGATTCCACGACTGCCAGTCATTGTTAGTTGATTTGTTTCCTGGTATTGCTTTATGAAAACATCATCAAATCAATTTTCTGACAGTAATAAATCCGCGGCTGTAGTTTGAGTTTCAATTTAGCTGATAGGCTAAATTTTTTGCTAGCTTCTAGCCAAGAAGTTGTCTCACACCATAAAATTTGTCTATTGTTTGGA
This sequence comes from Sequoia sempervirens, assembly GCA_007258455.2. Taxonomy (NCBI): domain Eukaryota; kingdom Viridiplantae; phylum Streptophyta; class Pinopsida; order Cupressales; family Cupressaceae; genus Sequoia; species Sequoia sempervirens. Next base: position 42,008,699 of record VDFB02000015.1, read on the forward strand.
AAACATTGCCAAAAAATAGGACAGGAACATCTACAGTAAATGCATTCATATCACAAGATTTCCGAGTCTACAATAAGATCAGATTTTAACTGCAATTCAATATTTTCAGGTTTAAATTTTCCCATCAAACAACTCACTGTTTTTAGGTTTTCATGTCTCATTGTCGGAAAACTTCCCCAGAAAACAAGTCTTAGATGTTGGGAGATAGAATGCACTCAAAAGATAAAATGTATAATATATTTGTACTAAATGCGCTCAAATCATATGAAATCATATCTTCAAATCAGATCCCCTCTCTAAATATGCAATCAAATCAAATCACAACCAATATTTTCGTTTAAACTACCAGAAAAATCCTTGAGCAACTCTTAAACCTTGATATTTTTAGATTTCCTTTTTTCTTCTATAAATAGATTGACACAATAGTAGTAAGGAGATTGATTTTTGGATCATCTTATTTTAAAGCAATTTCTACTTTGCTAGGGTTCCGTAAATATTTTTCCTGCAAACTTTTCCCATTTTCTCAATTCGACATCATTGACAACACTGACACAATTTGTCTAGAATCTTGAGATAAGTCACTTGCCATGGTTTCAGTGAGTGTTTTTTGGGGAATCAGTATGCAGCCGGATCATTTTTATTGTCTTTTATATCATTCGAAAACAATTGCACTTTTATCTGTTAAATGAAGGCTTCCTTTGTTTGGAAATAAAGGCTTGTGGCACTACAAAAATATTTTTTGTAGAAGTCATTTAATTTGGGGTTCACTTTCCATGGTATGAGTGAGTTTTATTTTTTTATAACCTTCTATATAAAGATCAATATTTCATGAGTCTTAATTTTATCACTTATCCTAAGCTATCATTTCAAATTTTCAACTATTGGCTAAGGATACTTTTCTTGATGTTCAGACTCAGACCAATGGCAAGAAGCAAACAATTATTCACCTCAATAGAAGCATAGATGTTCTAGCAACACAAATTAAGAGGTCTTTTAGACCACTTTGGTGAAACAGCTTCCTTAACTAACGTAGAAGTTGAGAAGTTCCTCTTGGTAGGGAGTAATTAATGAGATTCAATCGTGTACATTGCACTGAGTTTAGTATTTAGCTTTTTATTTTTTTTTACAAGTTTTTCACTTTTACTTTGCTTTCTGCCTCTTGCAAATGTTTGGCTTTATCCGGTCAACATGCATCCTTGTTATTTTAGATCTATTTATTCAAACTAATGAAGAGTGTAATCTTTAGTTTTAATAGACATCTCCTCTGTGTTTTTCTTTGCTGCTTGTGAATTCTCTCTCTTACTTGGTTGTGGGTTTTGTGTTTGGAATTGTGCATAAGCAGTAAAATCTTAGCAATTATGGCGAATTGATCTATCGTGCTTCAATAAATGAATTGGATATTCTAACAACAACCAACCATGTCTTTGAAAATTCAACCATCATTTTTAAGACAAGAATTCTTTTCATATATCCAATAACCAACCGTGTCTTTGAAAATTCAACCTCTAATCATGTTTAAGACAAGAATTCTTTTCATTTCTCTAGATTTCAACCTTCTAAGATGCCTCTCTATCATTTTCCAGTTTGTTGCCAAGGCTAGGTAATCATTCTTAGTTTTCTACATTGGCTAAAAGGCTTGTTTAGCTCATTATGAGAAAATGGGCTTAGCTCCTGCAATAATTTGTAGAGGCCAAATTGTAGTGCACATAATAGAATAAAAAACCTTAATGGACAAGGAGAAATAACTTTGTTGAAAAATATGTGGTGGCATTTCTACAAATAGGTGAAGAAGATAAAACCCAAAATCAAATCATTTTACTCTCAATAGTAAAATCCATAGGGAAAGGATCTTCAATGGGGAAATGCAGTGTTTCTTTTTTATTTTAATATCTCCCAATAAAGGAATCACCATGCTATAGAACATGAAACCCATACCCAAGCAGACTGTTTATTAGAAAAACTCTTAAAAATTGGGCACAATTCATCCATCCACACAATCAGCACCTAGTGAGATACTCTATCTCATAACCCAAGGTTTAAACATGTTTTTTATAGAAAATAAACAACACTTAATCCCCAATTGGCCAATTCCATTCTCCCTAACATTTTAAGGTCTAGAAAAAACTAAAACAAAATTTGTTCTTCCATTGAACATGATGAAATGAACAACAATGGATAACTGAATATATTTGATGTGAACAGTGGACAAACAATTTATGAATTTGAACATAAAGCTTGTGAATCAATGATTTGACTAGACACAGACGTGGTTGGTGAGAAAGAAAAGCATCATAAATGTCATAAAGTAGTAAGAAGGGTTGCATGATGCACTCATTGTCTGTCTGATTTCATACTACTACAACTGCCAACTCTAATGGATTGGCCAGGCTTGTTATTTCAAGCTCATTATCCTTACCGATTGATTTATTATCGGTTAAATAAGGAAAAAAATTCACATCAGAAAAAAAAACAACTACCAAATAGTTGAATCTACTATATAATATTCTATCGGCGTAATCCTTGCACCTCCTCCCGGTGCAAGTGCTAGTATAATATTATATTTATATTATATTATATTATTAATATTCCATTTCAATTTTTTTTGCATAATGGGTGCCATAATTTTTAGTTTACCACCAATAATTTTCATTTTTACGCCGAAGGCATCCCCACGCTTAAGTTTTGCAACCCCTTTTTACAACCAATGGCGCAAATTGACTGGGACTATGATGTATCGAATCTCAGTCGTTTGTCATTTTTCACGCTTTTTTCTGCTATTGGTTATCGCTCTTCCACATCCTGGACAACACGACACTGGAAAGAGCATAGAAAAAGCTTCTAGTGTTGAGAGGCGATAACAATTTCTGCCCTTCCACCATCTGAAGATTTGTGTGATGCCTCCAAGCAGATAGATCAAGTTTTTTCCCATCTCTGCACAAATACCCCTTACGCCAAATTCCTCAGGGTTAGTTTCTATGCACCCAATTTTTTTACTCCTAAATAATATCAGTTTTGTTAAATTGTAGGGTTTATGCAGTTCTGTGAAATATTTTTTATTTAGTTTCACTACATAAGTTGAAGTTGAACAACAACCAGATATTTTAGATGCGTACTCTATCTTGACAGTTCATGTTCTGCTTCTTGTATGCTCCAAAATAGGGGACTGGTCCTAAGAAGTGATTGTATGACACATTTAAATGTTGAAGCCTTTCCAGCTATGCCGGAGACTCTGAGGTTTGAAACCGTCAGTTGAAAGTCTCGAAGGTTGAAGATATTTTCTTCTTGATAAAGTTCCTTTGCACCCAACTTGTTAGATTCCCCTGGGTATACCAAAAAGATGAGTTTTGAGATTTTCTCCATTTCTACTATTCTAATCCTCATGAATATGTTTGCAGTTAATGTCTACTATATACATGGAATGCATTTTCTATCAGTCCTAAACTAGGCATGTGTGCCAAACAATTAATGTGAACAAGTGCCCATGTTCATCTGATAGAATAAAAAACAAGATTAGAAAATATTTTCACTGTGCAGTCTGTATTTTCTGTTATTTTGAACGTACAAAAGGTTTTTAAAAAAATTGGGCTTGTTGTGCACTCTGAAGGACCTCATTATAAAATAGGTTGAACAAGTAGCTGTGACTCAGGGTGTTTTAACTGGACCCAAGAGTAATTAACTAAATTTGGGGAAGAACTTGATGACTGATCTGGTGTAGCTGGCTTTACATTTCCTTTGATGATGAATCCTAATTCTTCCATTGTTAGTCATTTCCAGAATTAGCGTATGGTTCAAGTTTGAATTCTTAGTTTGCTTTGTCTTTTCATGAACATAGACGGTCTTATTTCCTAAATTGTAAAAAAAATTCATCAGAATACCTAAAGTCGGAATGTTTCATTTAAAAACTATATGGTTTTGGGATTTTTTTTTACCCCTGTAGGTTATAGTTCTAGCTCAGCCTTGTTTTACTACGATGGAGACTGTTCTCGAGATTCATGGATTTTATAAAGTAATAAATCTGACTTTCCCCTATTCCTGATCCATAGTAAAATTTCTTGAAAAGAGAATGAGAACTTTTGCATCAGTCATCTCCACCCAATTTTTATGGCATTGGTTTCATTGCAAGCGGGGATATATTGATTTTATACCAAAGTATTCAATCAAGGAATAACCATAGTGAACATCAATGCCTCATACTTTCAAGGTCAAATATGAGGGAAGAATAATAATAAACATTGACATAGAGGGTAATGCGAATCCATAGCAATAAATATTGGAAAAGTTTGATGTTTAGAAACTATCGTTGAATTGACTTCTCTATTTATCTCAAGAACAAAATATTTAAATAAAGCCCATGCTTTAATGAAAACAACCTGTTGTGTAATCTCTTCTGTAAATATCTCATGAATAGCATGATTTCTTTTCATGTAAGCTTTTGTCTTTGGAAAAAAATGGCCATAAGATTTAAATGTTCGTGAAAGTTATGAATCAGGTTGAAATCTTGTCAACTAGTGGCCAAAAGATTTTATAAAGTAATAAATCTGAATGGCCTAAAGGACATCAAATAATCTCTTATCCCTAGAAGAGAGAGTTTATGAAGTATTGAAAACAAGAAGCAAAGAACCATCACATCCCTACAAAAAACAACATAATATACATAGTTATATATCAGCTCTATATAGTTCCATTAATAAGCTTCTAATCCCCTCTATAGCTTTTATTTTTCACTTCAAACAGAATAGACTTATGAATTTAGGGGTGCCCTGATAAACAATCATCTAAACTTATTTTTCCTTTTCTTGTTCAGCCACATACCCATTTACCTCCAGTTGCCTATTAGGCCATTGAATGCAGCATATATCTTGTTAATTCATCTCTAGCGCATCTAAGATTTCCTCTCATTAATTTCAATACATGCACTTACCTTATTGTAGTCAGCATCTTGCTTGTACTCCTGCCAAGTCTATTTCTTGTCATCCTGATATACTCATTGCTCCCTGCTTGGCAGAGAATTTTAGACCAGAGGCAGGTAGATTCAAATATATGCACACTAGATTGCTACCAACATCCAAGTGCAATTACCCTTGAAATGTAGTAGATCCGTCAATTTTAAGCCCCTGCAAGTCTACTGGTAGTAGTAAATTCCATTTAAACAGCATATATCTTCCATCAAAGTGTCAATTTTGCATTAAGGTCCAATCAACTGACCCTGAGGAAAGGTATTTAAAATTATTGTCTATAATATTACAATGCTGAGGTAGTCACAAAAAATCCATCAAGCTATCAATTTTTATGTCTGGAGGTTTGCTCTGAGCCAACATGTGGTCCCACAAGAAATTAACTAATCTTTTGAAATACAAGATATAAATGGGAAAATATATCTCAAGGGCAGTCCAAAAATATGTGACATGCTTTCCCTTTAGATTATAAATTATGAGACTAATTGTCAAAAGATATATAGCAAAAAGAGAATGATGCATGTGTTTAGAGAAGTGCAAAAATCCCTACTTCCAAAAAGTAAAATAAATATCCAATAAATTTGATGTTCTCTCAAGAGAGTTCAAAAACTAATCCCTTCTTCAACTGTGCCCAAAAGTTGCATCCATATGGTTTGTCATATCTAAGTCTCATAGGCCTCACAAGGACAAAATTGGCAACAAAAAAGGTGAAGTGAAACAACAAAAGATGACAACTGACAAAATTTTTCAAATAAATGATCTTTCTCATCTTAAAGCCTTTCAATTAGCTTCCTCTTTTATCCAAGTATTGCTTTCTTTAAATTAGAACCAAGGCTAACTATATATATCTGTATCTATATCTATAGATATATAATTAATGGCTCACAATGGTTTTATAATCATACATGTTTTATGTAGCAAGGGACCTTGCACGCATTAAGAACTACTAGATCTTCCAAGAATGATGTGAAAATACTCAGTCTACAATAGCCAAACTTCATAGTTCATACATGTATGTTTCTACAGAAAATCCTATGAAAAGATACTACAACAATTTATGTAGTGGCAGAATTCAAGATAGAGCAGGATCCTTGAATTTTGTGGAATTGTACAGTGAACAGCTGATCAATTTTGTAGGTCACTATGCAAGGTACTTCACAACACTTAAATTATCAAATGAGCGTGAATAGTTTTAATTTTCAAGTTCCTAAACCAAAGTAGACATAGAATAGTAAGGATAGGAAGGTATTAACTAGAATTTTATCATATGCAAGAATGAAAGTGGATCTCTATAATAAAGTTCACATAATTATGCCCAGTTGGAGTTGCATCAAAAAAGGACATTGGTGCATGAAACATGCACCTGTGCATATCATTGAAAAGATGATTGGCATTTTTTAATCTTGCCAAGGAAGTAACAATAGACCTCACAAGAATGCAGAAGGAACTTGCTATTGCTAAAGCAATGTAAACCACATTAAGATGGTAGTAGCTAACAATGGACATCTGATCTTTTGTTGTAGGAGTTTCCCATGCCATCCAATAATTGCTACTTATTTGAAGTATGTGAAATAATGTTTGTGCCAATAAGATTATAGGTATCAAAAAAACCTATGTATGCAACAGTGATATAAGACCAGTACACCCACACACTTACCATGCCACTCTCTCTTTCTTCTTCTTGCACAAGCTGTAAATGTTTTTCTTCTTTTTCTCTTGACTTATGATTTTTTGATTTGTGCTCTTCCTCTAGCTCTTGCGTGTTCTGGTCAATACCCTGCTTCTGGAGTTGTTTATGGTTAACATCTTTCACACTAGATGTATTGTCAGATGACAATTCTTTAACAAATGCATTTGACGATAGGATCTCAGATTTCTCCATAGCATCAATGGATTTCAATGCTTTCTGATGTGAACCAACTAATTCCTCAAAATTTGAGCTTGATTGTAATATATCATCATATCTTCCGGATTGAGTAATCTCACCATCTCTCATTACCTAAAAAAAGTTACAAAAATGTCCTTTGTGAATAGAACTTGGATGTTTTTGTTTCTTCTCTAGGATACATGACTCCTAAAGCCATTACCTGGTTCTTCCCACAGCTAGTTTTCAATTGTAACTTCTCATATTTAAATATTCAACTCAATAGTAAATAGAGAAATACAAACATACCAGAATGAGGTCAGCAACAAATAAAAACTCCACTTGTTGAGTTACATAGACTATAATTTTTGAATCCAGAATGCCAAGTAGACATTGTTGTAACAAGAAAAGGCTAGATAAAATTACTTGGAAAAAATTGTGTCCCACTATGTGCATCAACAACACTAAATGGATCATCAAAAAGATAGATATCTGCATCTTGATATAAAGCTCGTGCAATCTATATCCTTTGTTTTTTCCCACCACTCAGATTTATTCATCTTTCTCCAATTTGTGTTTGGTCTCCATTCGGTAACAATTCCAGATCTTTCTTTAATGCACAAGCCTACAACACAATCTCATACCTGATTTTTGAGAAGGAAGGATATCTCTTGGCGTACTTTACATATATAGCTAAGTTTTGTGTTGGAGAGTTTATCAAATACACATTAGGTCTCAAGGATGCTACTAGTTTGTGCACATCAGGCACCCCATATATTCTTGGCATTATTGGGCCTTTGCATTATGTCTTTGTTTCCGTTCACTGCTCAACAATGAGTCATTTATGATCTTTGCCACATCTTATATAGTTTTGTTCATGGTTTTGTTAATGATAACATACAGCGTCGATATAATACTCCAGATTTATAAATTAAATGATAGCCAAAAGGCTATTTAATTTATATATATACTTGGAACAAGTTTTGAAGAAGTTATATTTAATGAAGATTTGTATGAGGCTAACTTCATACATATTATCTTCTATTTTCTCTCCTTGGTGCAATCTCCTATATTGTTCTTGGTGGCCAACTTTATTCTAGAAGACAACTTATCTTATCTAGCCGACTTGCATTTATTATGTTCACACCTCTTCAATTTGTATATATAGAGGTTCATCTTATCATTTGTGATCATCAAGTTTATTCTATGCAAGTGCGAATTATTCAAATGCAGATTGCGAATTATTCAAATAGCAGATTGTGAATTCATCAAAGACCAGATTGTGAATTATTCAAGAGCAAATTGTGAATTACTCAAAGGGCAGATTGCAAATTCTTCTAGGGAAGAATTGAATCTTAAGGAGTGGCAGATTATTATCTGTCCTTGCATCTTGTATAGGTGTTGAATATTGGCCTTGTGATTGGCCTCATTGTAAAGAGAATTGTTGCCACTATTTATATATGTATAAGTGAGATATTTGTTGCTGAGATTTTTTCCCTCAAGAGGAGGGTTTTCCCAGGGTATCTGCTATGTTGCTATGTCTAATTTTGAATTAATTTTCTGTGCATTAAATCTGATCATTAAAATTTACATGGTATCAGAGCGGGTTTGAGAGGATCGTGATCAGATTATCCCTAATCAGCAATACCCTAGTTGTTCATCTATCTACATTAGTCAAGATGGTGAACGGTTTGAAGATCAAGGATAGACTCGAGGGTGCATCCAACTTCACATCATGGAGGTTTAGGATCATGCTTACCTTGCGTGAAAATGACTTGAGTGAGTTTGTTGAGTCCAGCATTCCTGAACCTGAGGAGGAAGAAGCGAAGTTACAATGGGTGAAGAAAGATGTTAAAGAAATGAATATATTGGTTGATTCTGTCAAAGATCATATTGTTCCTATTGTCTCTAAGTTGAAGATAGTGAGAGATATGTTCAAAACATTGGAAGAGATGTACGAAATCAACAATACCAGCCAAGCACTTGCACTGAAGCAACAACTTCATCATGTGAAGATGGCGAAAGGTGAATTAGTGATTACATACTTTATGAGGATTGCAGATTTGAGAGATCAGCTCTCAACAATAGGGCATATGGTTGATGACAAAGACCTAACTATGATTGCTCTCAATGGTCTACCTTTGTCTTGGGAATCTTACATTCAGGGAATCAGTGCAAGATCGAAATTGCCTAAGTTTGATCGCCTAAGATCTGATTACATTCAAGAAGAATCAAGGTTGGTGGCAAGAGGCATTGGTCAAAGTTCAAAGAATGAAAACATTCATGTTCTCGCCTCCCATGCATCAAAGAAGAAAGGAAAAGATGGAAGGAAAGGATTATTCAAGAGGAATCAGGACAAGGGAAATGATGATGCACCTCCATTTAAGAAGAGGGATATGTCCAAGATTCAATGTTTTAGGTGTGACAAGTTTGGGCACTTCGCCAAATATTGTCCAAGTAGACCTAAGCAACAGGTCACCATTGCGGATGTTGATGATGCCTCTCCTCAAAAGGATTCAAGTGAATATTTGTTCTATTCAGCATTATCAAGTAGTGTACCTTTCGACACCAACACTTGGATAATCAACAGTGGTGCTTCATGACGCATCACCGGCTTCAAGGAGCATTTATCAAGTTTGGTGGAAAAGGAGTCTTCTGAACAAGTCATCATTGGAGATGATGCTAGCTACTCCATGAAAGGAATTGGGACCTCTACACTTCACCTGGATTCTGGCATATCACTTCAATTGGGTAATGCTCTTTATGTTCCTAGAATCAAGTGCAATCTTATTTCTATATCAGCTTTGGAAGATAAAGGATATCAAGTTGCCTTCTCCAAAGGCAAAGTTCTAGTGTGGATGGAGAACTCTAGCTTCAAGGATGCTCAAGTAATTGGAGTTAGACATGAAAACCTTTACAAGGTCTGCACACGCTCTTTACAAGCTTTGGTTCATGACTCTTCAAGTCTATGTGATCTTTGGCATCAGAGATTGGCTCACCTACACTTTTGAGCCTTATCTATCATGGAGAAGATGGTGTCAGGCCTTCCTAAGTTCAACCAGGAGCACAAAGGTACTTGCAAGGGCTATGCATTGGGTAAGAATATAAAAGCCCCTTTTCATAGTAGAGAAAATAAATCTAAGTGTATTTTAGATCTTATTCATTCTGATTTATGTGGTCCTATGTATGTTTTGTCTTCGAGTGGATTCTTGTATTATGTTTTGTTTATTGATGACCACTCTAGGAAGACTTGGATTTATTTTTTGAAATCTAGAGAGTCTAAGGAAGTGTTGGATAGGTTTAAAGAGTTTAAATCTTTGGTAGAAAATATTTCTGGTAAAAGAATTAAGGTCCTTAGATCTGACAATGGTGGAGAATACACCTCTGGTAGTTTTCAGAATTTTTGTATTGATGCAGGGATTAAGAGGGAGTTCTGTGTTCCCTATAATCCTCAACAAAACGGTGTTGCAGAAAGAAAGAATAGAACGATCATGGAAGCAGCAAAGGCCATGATCCATGATCAAGATTTGCAAACCTTCCTATGGGCAGAAGCTTCCAGGACAGCTGTGTATGTTCAAAATAGAAGTCCTCATAAGATCTTGGAGAATATGACTCTAGAAGAAGCATTTACAAGGAAGAAGCTTGAAGTTAGTCATTTGAGGATCTTTGGATGTCCTATCTATATTCATGTTCCCAAGGAAAAGAGAACCAAGTTGGAGCCTTTTGGAAAGAAGGGAATATTTGTGGGCTACAGTGAGACATCAAAAGCCTACAGAATTTACATTCTAGGTCAGAAGATGATAGAGATCAGTAGGGATGTCACATTCGAGGAAGATGTTGCATTTAGAAGATCCAGGGGGAATCATATGGAAATTGATAATGAAGAGTCTCCTTAGGATATGTAAGTTGACCATACTCCTGAGATTCAGAGGGAGACTTCAAAACCAAAAGAAGATATTGATCCTGTTGAACCCTTGGAACCTACTGATGGGCCTACTGTCATTGTTATTGGGAGAAAGAGACCTCTATGGGCTAGGCGTACTATGCAAGAGGCTGAAATTTTTGCAGCTCCTAGAGGCACATTCAGAGAAAACAAAAGGCCACATAAGTTCTCCAGTTATGTTGCCTTGATGAGTCAGATTATAGAATTCGAGCCTACCTGTGTTGAGGAAGCATCTTGTCATCAGGTTTGGAAAGATGCTATGATAGAGGAGTATTAATAAATTATTAAGAATGATGTTTGGGACATTGTTCCTAGACCCGAAGGAAAGTCTATGGTATCTTCTAAATGGCTATTCAAGATTAAACATGTTGCAGATGGAAGCATTGAGAAGTACAAAGCAAGATTTGTGGCTCGTGGGTTCTCTCAGAAAGAGGGAGTTGATTATGAAGAAACATTTGCTCCTGTTGCTCGTTATACTTCTATTAGAACCATCATTGCTATTGCCACATCCAGAGGATGGAAGATTCACCAAATGGACGTGAAGATAGCCTTTCTCAATGGAGTGATTGAGGAAGAAGTTTATATAGAGCAACCTGATAGATTTGAGGTTCATGGGAAGGAGTCACATGTTTGCAAATTGAAGAAGGCCTTGTATGGTCTTAAGCAGGCTCCTCGTGCATGGTACGAAAGGATTGATTGGTACCTGTCAAGTTTGAGCTTCTTGAAGAATGATGCTGATTCAAATCTCTACTTCAAGGTAATCAATCGTGATGCATTAATTATGGTTTTATATGTTGACAATCTGATCCTTATTGGAGAAGATCACCTGATTCTTGAGTGTAAGAAGGAGTTGACTTCAGAATTTGAGATGAAGGACCTTGGGCTCATGCATTACTTCCTTGGATTAGAAGTCTGGCATAAACTAGATGAGATGATTCTAAGTCAAGGAAAGTACACCATTGATATACTTAAGAGATTTGGCATGATGGATTGCAAATCCATGTCTACACCTATGGAGACCAATCTACATAAATTGAAGGAGGCTGCAGCTAGTTTAGATTTGGTGGATCCTACATTGTACAGACAACTAATTGGATCCTTGATGTATCTAGTTAACACTAGACCTGATATTTGCTATGCAGTGAGTGCACTTAGCCAGTTTATGTGTGATCCGAGATAGATACATCTTGTTGCACCTAAACATATCCTAAGATACTTGCATGGCACAGTTGGATATGGGTTGAGGTATTCTTCAAATGCAAACTTGGAGTTACATGGTTTCACTAATTCTAATTGGGCAAGTTGTGTCACAGATCGGAAGGGCACCTCTGGTTGTTGCTTCAGTTTGGGTTCAGCTATGATTTCCTGGTGTGGTAGGAAGCAGTCATCTGTAGCACTAAGTACAGCAGAGGCAGAGTATATTGTAGCTTGTTTGGCAACTCGGGAAGCAGTGCGGCTTCGTAAGCTCCTTGCAGGATTGTTTGGACAATCAATGGAGCCTACTATCATTCATTGTGATAATCAGAGTTGTGTGAAGTTTTCTGTCAATCCTGTGTTCCATGACAGAACCAAGCACGTTGAGATCAAGTACCACTACATGAGAGATATGGTACTGAGGAAGGCTGTACAATTGAGGTACATCAACACTGATGAGTAGACGATAGATATTCTCACCAAGCCTCTCACTAGGATAAAGTTTGTGTACTTTCAAGATAAGCTTGGTATGGTGGAGAATCCAGCCTTGACTGAGAAAGAGTCTCAGTATCAGTGAGCCTTGCTTAATGAGTTCTTCTCTGTGAGAGAATTTCGAGGTGAAATCCCTTGTTAATGCATTTTCCTCTGAGATAGAGGAATTTGAGGTGCAAGCCCTTGTTAATGCATTTTCTTTTGAGATGGAGGAATTTGAGGTGAAAGCCCTTGTTTCCACCCTCTGAGCTAAGTCATGGTGGATGTCATGTGTGTGACTCCATGACATATGTTGTACTTCTGTTTCACCCTCTGAGAGAGTCATGGTGAAAGTCATGTTGAGGTGACAACATCACGCAAGTGATGAACACTTGTACTTACCATAGTATGGTTGTAGCCATTATGGTTGATATCGTGTTGAGGCAATATATAATATCATGTTGAGGTGATATTCCTCTTTTCACATCTGGTTGTAGCCAATGTGATGGACATCATGTTGAGGTGATTTATCTTGAGCAGCTGGAAGTATTCTCTCTAGTTGAGAGGGAGTGTTAATGATAACATATAGCGTCGATATAATACTCTAGATTTATAAATTAAATGATAGCCAAAAGGCTATTTAATTTATATATATACTTGGCATGAGTTTTGAAGAAGTTATATTTAATGAAGATTTGTATGAGGCCGACTTCATACATATTATCTTCAATTTTCTCTCCTTCGTGCAATCTCCTATATTGTTCTTGGTGGCCGACTTTATTCTAGAAGACAACTTATCTTATCTAGCCGACTTGCATTTATTATGTTCGCACCTCTTCAATTTGTATATATAGAGGTTCATCTTATCATTTGTGATCATCAAGTTTATTCTATGCAAGTGTGAATTATTCAAGAGAAGATTGTGAATTATTCAAAGAGCAGATTGTGAATTCATCAAAGAGCAGATTGCGAATTATTCAAGAGCAGATTGCGAAGTACTCAAAGGGAAGATTGTGAATTCTTCTAGGGCAGAATTGAATCTTAAGGAGTGGCAGATTATTATCTGTCCTTGCATCTTGTATAGGTGCTGAATATTGGCCTTGTGATTGGCCTCTTTATAAAGAGAATTGTTGCCACTATTTATATATATAAGTGAGATCTTTGTTGTTGGGTTTTTCTCCCTCAAGAGGAGGGTTTTCCTAGGGTTTCTGTTGTGTTGTTGTGTTTGATTTTGAATTAATTTTCTGTGCATTAAATCTAATCATTAAAATTTACAGGTTTCACTTCTTACCAATCAGTAGCTTCTGTTGATCTCTAGATGGTCCTCATTTTATTAATATAATCCTTGGTTTTAAGCACAATATTGGCACTCCCTTTGTCCACTTTGAGAATAATGATCTTCTCATTGTTGTTAAGTTTTTATAATTCCCAGTTTACTTCCTTCAAGATGTTGCTCCTGGGTGGTTTTGTATTCCTTAATATTCTTGAACAGTCCTATCTAATTTCTTCAGCAGTATGATCTGGTCGATTGAGTATGATATTTGAAAATTTGACTAGTAGTTTCTCATTAGGGATTATGGCTAAGGGCAATGTCAATTCTTGGTCTTTACGAAGCCAGCTTAGGGTTGCAACATCTAAGGTAGTTGATGAGAGGTAGGCAACATTTTGTGATATGAAATGAGCATATGGGACTAAACTCTATGCTTTATTTGCAATTGACTGGTTTGGAATTTTTCTTCTTTTTTTGAACTAATTCTAGACACTTTTGAAGGATATTTGTTGCTAGGTAGTTAAGCTTTGCACTGCAAAGGTAATGTGTTGCATAATTTTTAAAGATGTCTTCATCCAGCAATAAAAATGAGTATATGGGCCTAAATTTCTATACTTTATTTGCATTTCACTGGTTTGGAAATTTTCTTCTTTTCCTGAACTAGTCTAGACATTTTTGAAGTATAAATATTGCTAGTTAGTTGAGCTTTGCATTGCAATGGAATTGTGTTGCATAATTATTAGAGATATCCTCTTCCATGTGATATATTCTCCCACATGGGATGTTTATTTTCTTAAAGGATGAATTGCTACTTTTATGATCGCAATTTTCTGATCAGATCTATTTGGAAAGAAAGAAACATTTTTTTGTGTAACATTTTTCTCTTGAAAGGAAAAAAAACATATAAGCATATTTTGAGATATTACAGGTTAAGAAATAGGAATTTTGAATTTAAACGTAGGGTAGATTTTAAAGGAAACATTATTTTTTAAAGTGTTTTGGTCACTTTCAGATCCAAGACTAAATTTTGAATTAGAAGGTCTAAACTTTGTAATCTGGTATTTGTATTTTTAAAGGTGAACCCCTTTTTCTTGGCTGGGAAGGGTTGAAGCCCTGGGATGGCATCACCCTGGGAATTCTCAACACACAAATGTACCTGAGAATCAGACTTGGGCTAGTAGTGGTAATCTCCTGCCAATTTACTGCCAGACCACTACCCAAGAACATCATATGGTATTTGGTTCTAAATTCAGATAATTTGATTCTATCATTATTCCTTTCTTAATTTACTTTTGTGAATTGGTAAGACATAAAAATTGATGCGAAGTGTGTAGTAACTTTTGTTGCCCTTTGTTCTAGATCCAATCTTGAGATTTCAGCTACTTGATATTGAAATGGCTAATGAAGAAGACAAAGGGATGGTGTCTCATCATCATCATTAGATTTATTGTTTGACAAGCTTACAGATAGGGTATGTAGATGAATATTTTTGTAGATTACTTTAACAGAATAATTTTTCCTTTCTATGTGCATATTAGTTTTTAAAAGTTAATTGTGGCCTTGTTGGTATTTTAACAAGTATTATGTTTCTTGCATTTGTATATAATACTACGTTGTTAGTTTATAGGCTGAGTGACTACGAATCAAATTACTAATTCAATAAATACTAAATAGTTATTCTCCTTGATACCATTGGAAACTTGTCACAGCTGTAACCTTGAACATAGAAGGGTGTGAACGTTTAAATAACCTTCCTGATTCCATTGGCAACCTATCACAACTGTAACACTTGAACATGGTAGGGTGTATAGATTTAAATAACCTCCCTCATTCCATTGGCAACCTGTCACAGCTGTAGCACTTGAACATAGAAATGTGTAAAGGTTTAAATAACCCCCCTGATTCTATTGGCAACCTGTCACAGCTGCAGCACTTGAACATAGAAGACTGTAGAGGTTTAAATAACCTTTCTGATTCCATTGGCAACCTATTACATTTGCAACACTTGAAAATAGAAAGTTGCAGAGGTTTAAATAACCTCTCCAATTCCATTTTCAACCTCTCACAGCTGCAACACTTGAATATAATAGGAAATTTTAAACGTTTAAATAACCTCCTTGATTCTATTGACAATCTATCACAACTGCAACACTTAAAAATAAAATATTGTCACAATTTGAATAATCTCCTTGATTTCATTAGCAACCTGTCACAACTGCAACACAACACTTGAACATAGAAGGGTGTGGACATTTAAATAACCTCCTTGATTCCATTAGCAACCTATCACAGCTGCAACACTTGAACATAAAAGGGTGTGGACGTTTAAATAAGCTCCCTGATTCATTTGGCAACCTGTCATAGCTGCAACACTTGAACATAGAAGGGTGTGGACGTTTAAATAAGCTCCCTGATTCCATTGGCAACATGTCACAGCTGCATTACTTGAACATGGTAGGGTGTATAGATTTAAATAGCCTCCCTGATTCATTGGTAACCTGTCACAGCTACAACACTTGAACATAGAAGGGTGTAAAAGTTTAAATAACCTCCTTTATTCCATTGAAAATAGAATGTTAGGATGTGTTCCAGAGTGCTTCATTAATTCAAATATTTTGAGTGATTCCATGAGATGACATCTCTTTGAGGCATTCTGTCAAAAAAATTAGGTGTTTTGTCTACAATTCCACATCTTGCATATATGTCTACCAGAGCATATCCAACTATAACATTTGAAAAAAATTCCCCTACCATTATGCTTTGGTGCAAGTTTATAGCCCGTCCAGTGTTCATTTCCAACACCAAAGAGAATGGAAAGGTCTTTTTTTTTACCCAACTACACCCTCCTATTATTTCCTTAGAAAAAAGGATGCCTAATTATTACAAGAGATTAATAGAATATCAGGTTCAGATAAAATGGAACATAGACCTCACCTGGAAACCAGAGAGTCTATTGAGTGATTGATTTTTCTTCCAAAGGTTCTCTATGAAAGAATAGATCATTGTCGCTTGACTTATCCATTCCTCTTCATTTTCTCCTAATGATTTTATAACTCTAACAAAGCATTTAGACTTTTCAAAGCTTTTTAGATGAAAAATTAGATGAGCAGGCTTTTGGTAGCTTCCCATTGCTAATTCCAAGGATAGAAACTCTTCCGATGGAACATTCCATAGTATTTTACATGGTATTGTAAGCATTTTATTTGATGATGGGCACTGAAAACATAGGAACAAACACTTTTATAAGTGTCTTAACCTGGCATGACAATATTTCAAAAGATGATGCAATCCAAATGTTCTTCGTATAAATATGACCATGCAAATTTTGAAGGTTCCATTGAAATATTTGTGCATCCAAAATGTCTCCTTTCTTCTGCAAGGTAAAGCACCATCTGCAAAGTCAACAACATACAAATCAATGTTCTCTCTTTAATAGTGCTCAACAATACACAAGAAACTAGTGCAATTCATCCATTAATATGTCCAGATAATTTGACGATCAACAAAACAGTAGTATGTGAATGGAAACACATTGTCATTGATGTCATGGTTTGTTGGTGTTTAGATGGTGTTGTTTCAGTGCCCACCTAGTGTCAATCCCTTGCAGGGCTGGTGGGCTTGTGGGTCACTTTACTCGTGCACTTGGACTATTGGTTGTTAGGGGATGGGGCCCCCTGTTTGTGTTCCCACTAGCTGGGCCCAGTTAGTGCCAATAACTCAAGTTGGCGGCCCATTCAAAACCTCAATTTACAGAAAAAAAAAAATACATGAAACACATTTACAGGTTAAAGCATAAAGGTGACATGCACTAATTTCTTGAAGAGATTCTCATTCAACCCTGATAACAAGTACAAAACTGATGAAATTATTGAATTGGGCTGTCAAACTTTTGAGGATAGATGATCCAAATATTGATTTTTTAAACAACTTTCCTATAAGATTGTTGATTTCAACAAATTCACTCACTTATGTTTATTAGTATTTAAAAGCTATTGTTTTATTGCCATACATATGTGTGTGTGATATCATTATTGTAAATACATTTATATATCATAGTAAATCAAATAATTAGACTAAAACTACATTTGGCATCTGCATCCAAACACACTTGGACTGGACTATACTTACATAAGTCAACACTGAGAACCAAACTAGATTTCCGAAATCAATAATCATGGTGTTATTTTCATTAATGTTTATATCATATTGGTATCCTCAGAATTATTACAAATGGTCAATTTACAAAACCTTAACAAATATTCTGCAGATATTCTTGTTCATAAATAGATAAAATATAAATACAATAATCTACAGGAAAGTAAAAATTCCCAAGTAAAAAGTGAAAAGGGAAATGACCTGCCCAGATGTTTCCCTTTCATTATATTCTTAAATAATTCCACTACTCTAGATGGCACATTAGATCCTGATCCTATTTGAAATAGATTTGTTTCCAAATACCTGAAAAACATGTACAACTTCCACCAATACCATGCACAGTCAAGGAAACAAAGTCCAAGATTCAACTCATTGGATGAACAATAATACCCAAGAATGCTCTCCCAAGACCATGTACAAAACCAATAACACCATGTTCTCTTGCACTTTCCAAAGGTTTAGTTAACACTCCAGAGAAACCAAATGCCACACCCTGTGCTAAAGCCTCAGTGCCTTATAAAATGCCATTACCAACTCCTGTAATTTTCCTTGAAGAATCCTACAAAAAATCCATTAAAATGTCATATAAGGACAATGAATATGTTCATATTTCTCAAATCTGTGGATTTTTCCTCAATTTAAATATAATTTTTATGTTCACCTGTTTTATACGCAACTGAAGGAATTGTCCATCTGTGGAAAGTTTGGCAAGTCCTTTACTCAGAGATGCCAATGTTGAGCTTGTCATACCAAGTAAATCTACTCCAAAAAGAGAATGCAGGGGATTATGTATCAAATATCTCCAAATTCGGTGGGTAATTGATGGTAAGACAACACTTTTTCTCATCAACACGTTCCTATGAACAAATTTCCTAAAATGGATCTGACAAAGCAAAGAGTTGCAATGATTAGGAACATAACTTCAAATGTTGACTTGTTTTCTTTCCATTCAACATGAAGACTTGAAACAATCAATCTAAGATCACAACTATTGATCCATAAATTCGATCATAATTATTCATGTGGAAGTTGAATTGAGATGTTGCACTAACCTACATTTTGACTATATTCCCAATAGTGTCAATTACAGGACTCCAAATACCAAGCACTCCATGAGGCCTCTGGGCAGGTGTTGTCTCTAGTGAAAACTTTAACCTCATTTCTGCTATATCAATCAAACTAACCCATAAAACAAAGTAGTTAAGTAAATTTCAACCTTAATTACATTGACATTAAAAAGATTGTCCATTTTCATCTTTCAGTGATCTGAATGAGATTAAAATTTCTCTCAAATAATGCTTGAGAATAAGGAGTGCTTAATAGCTCATTAAAAAGCTCTTCCCTTCATCTTGATCCACCCACAACACCTTGACATAAGAGCAACAAAACAAAGTTCTTTTATATTGATGTTTAATAAAAAAATATGAAATTATTGCTTTGGATTTGCCTGAAATGCTTTTCTTTCTTGCAAAGCAGTAGATTTTGAGGTAGGAATGGAATTTTAACAGATTGTTTGTTTTTTCCTCTCTTTAATGTGATTATTTTGTATCTTTCCGATGGTCATGTATCTGGATTGCCTTTGTCAGGTTTTTGAGAGTGGGAATCCCAATGCAAAAGAAATAGTCCTTTCAAACATGGCAACAACTTTTGATCGGATTCTGTTATAGTTTGAGGTTTACTGCTTCAAATCCTCTCTATGTAATTTTTTATGCTTTACTTCCTAAATGATGTAAAGAAAAAATAATTAACACATTACACTATATTTACTCATTTGAACAAATGCATAATTTCTTTTGTTTCTTCCTTTATTTCAGGATCCTTTCACATTTTCTAATTATCATAGAGCAATACAGGAGCCTTTTGATTACTACATGTTTAGACAAAATTACATTCGTCCATTGATTGATTTCAGGTATTGTTGTTGTGATTCCCAAGAAGGTTTTAGTTCTTGTTTTTTAATCTGATAGGATTGGTTGTATCTCATAGGAGGGTTTCTGATTGTAGATTTAAGCAGTATTTGATCACCCCTAATAATAGAGAGGTAGATTATTTTTCCTCGTGCTTTTTCCACTGAATTTTTTTTCTATTAACTATGTAGTTTTGACAAATGAACAATAAGGTTATTTTGATTTTTGAGACTAAAAATGACATCCTTGAGTAAATTTTTGAATGTAAGGGAGTTTGTCTATATGTTAGGCTTGCTAGGGGAATTGGATTGCCCAACAAGAAAATATTTCTTAATTAATTTAGCTCTAACTCTATGGGAAAGATGATAGTTTGATGGACATACACAATTCTACCTGTATGGGAGTGATGAGAGTTGGATGGAACATCTAAAGAGGTTCCAGATATGCTAGAGGAAAGCTACGAGGAAACTAAATTGATAATGTTTGAAGTTTTTTTTTCTTTCTTAGATGTTGAGTCTAATTAATAATTTTAATGTTGTGTTGCAACTTGCAGTTGAGTATGTTGATATGATAAAGGATAGCATTGTTGATCCTCTAAAAGTTATCAGAATTGCATTAGTTGATGCAGAAAGGTAAAACTATTTATCTTTATTATAATTAGTGGAACTTGCAACTACAATATCTAATAAAAATCTACTTCCAAATATGTTTTTGATGTGCAAATTTTGAAACCTTATTTTCAGGTTGCAGCTCCAAATTGGAGAAGCAAAAGGTGAATACCAGCGAGAAAGAGTTTGGAGGAGCCAAAACCAATAGCGGCGGGAAAGTTGTGGATTTGCAAGGGGATTAAATGGGTTGAGCCCCTATAGGAGGTCCCTACCCTTCCAAAATGACTACAGTTAAGGAAGGGGAAAACAATATAAGTATATGAAAATAGGAGAATTTTGTTTATATAGTGTCAGTAAGTTGTACAGTGTCACTAAGACATTGAATGTAACCAATGAAATTTTGATTTTCCAATTATGTTTAATGAAGTAAATTTTTAGAGTGGTTTTTTCTCCACTCATAAATACTATGTTGTTTGTGTTTATGTTTGATCAATCTTATTTGTTCAAGAATTTTAGTCTACATTTCATGGTGCTTCTTCAACATTTGAATATCTATGATACTTGAGGTTTATATGCATTAATTTGTGAGGATTAATTAAGTTAGATTTGATTTGTAATGACTAAAGTAATGACTTACATGACTAAATATATGACTAAATTAATGACTAAAGTAATGACTAAATAAATGACTACCATGACTAAATAAATGACCAGTTAACAACAATCAAATTAATGACTAAATTAATCACAAAATATATGACTAAACAAATCACTACCATGACTAAATAAATGACTAAATTAATGACTAAATCAATGACCAAATCAATGACTAAATAAATGACTAAAATAGTTTAGTCATAAATTTGGTGGTGTTATAAATGACTACAAATAAACCACTAAAATAGTCACGTGACTAAAATTAATGACTAAAATATATGACTAAATAAATGACTAAATAAATGACCAAATCAATGACCAAATCAATGACTAAATCAATGACTAGATAAATGACTAAAATAGTTTATTCATAAATTTGGTCGCGTTATAAATGACCGGCAATAAACTACTAATGGTCATGTGACCAGAATTAGTCATATATATGCAATTTTTAGTAGTTTATTTAGTCATATATTATTGTTTTTGTACTAGTGAGAATAGAGGAAAGGGTAATCGATGCATTACATACATATCAGGATGTAATAGCATGGAGTTATGAGGACTTGAAAACCTATGACACATCAATTATAACTCACACTATCCCTCTCAATCCAGGAGTAAGACCCTTTAGGGAGAGGCAGAGGCCAATCAATGCTCTATTGGAACCAGTAATTCAAAAGGAAGTGCAAAAGCTATTGTCTGCCAAAATCATATTCCCAGTTAGACATTTAACCTGGATTGCAAACTTGGTTCCTGTAAGAAAAAAGAATGGTGAAATCAAACTCTATGTGGATTTTAGGAACCTTAACAGAGCATCGAAAAAAGATAATTATCCAGTACCCTCACTGGATGAAGTACTTCAAATTGTCAATGGATCTCAAATGATGTCTTTCTTGGATGGCTACTCTGGATACAATCAAGTTATGGTACAATATGAGGACAAACATAAAATTGCTTTCACCACTATGTGGGGTACTTTTGCCTACAGGAGGATGCCCTTTGGTTTGATCAATGCTGGAACCACCTTCTAGAGAGCCATGGACATTTCTTTTAAGGACATAATTGGTAAATGCATAATCATTTATATGGATGATTTGATAGTATTTTCCAAAAAGAGAGGTGATCATATAGTAGATTTGTGCAAGGTGTTTCAGAAGTGTAGAGAGTTTGGCATATCTCTCAATCCAAAGAAATGCATCTTTGGAGTTACAGAGGGAAAATTGTTGGGGCACGTTATCTCTGAGAAATGAATTGAAATTGATCTTGAATGAGTGGAAGCTATACTCAAGATCCAACCACCTGCTAGCAAGAAATAAATGAAATCATTCTTTGGTAAAATCAACTTTGTAAGGAAGTTCATCACTGGATTTGCAGAAATAGTCAAGCCACTGAATGCAATGTTGAAGCAGGAAGCTAAAGTTGAATGGAGTGTAGAAGCTAAGGAAGAATTTGTAGAGATTAAAAGGGATATTGCTGAGGCTCTAGTATTGGTGAGTCCTGATTATGCTAAGCCATTCTATATATATTCATTTTCTTCTAACCACTCTTGTGCTGCTTTGTTGACTCAAAATTCTGATAAAGGAAATGAACATCCCATAGAATTTATGAGCGTACCACTGAAAGATGCAGAGCTAAGGTACCCAAGTGTGGAGAAACAAGCTTATGCCTTAGTTAGAGCTGTGAAGAAATTTAGACATTGTATTCTCAGGAACAAGGTCTTTGCAATAGTTCTTGATCCTGCAGTCAAGTTGTTGTTGATGAAGAATGAGTTGGGAGAGTGCAAAGCTAAATGGGTGACTATGTTACAAGAATACGATATTGAGATTCAACCCATGAAGCTGGTAAGAGGGCAAGGACTTACAAGGACAATGGCACAAATAGGCCCTGATCTTGTAGCCCAGCATTACAATCCTGAAGATGTTTCTCCAGGGGAATGGTATGATGATATCATTCACTATATCCTAACTCAAGGGTGTCCTGACCATCTTAATGCGGTACAGAGAAGGGAATTACATTTGAAGAGTGACAGTTTCATGCTGAAGGGAGTTGTTCTATATAAGAAAAATCATGAGGGTGTTTACTTAAGGTGCCTAGGAAAAACAAAATCTGAAAGAATAATGGTGGAGTTTCACGACAGATATGGTACAGGCCATGGATCTACACCTACAATGAATCCAATTCTAAAATCTGGTTATTATTGGCCCACATTGTTCAAGGATACACACAACCATGTCAGAACTTGTCATGTGTGTCAGACTGCAACAACCAGAGTGAAGTATGTAGCACTCCCACTTCAACCAGTCTTTGAGGTAAAACATTTCGCGCAGTGGGGGGTGGACTTCATAGGTCCAATCAATCCACCTTCCTCTGTAGGCCAAATGTATATTCTCACTATTACAAATTATTTCATGAGATGGACTGAGGCTCTTGCCTGCAAGAAATGTACTTCTGAGGTGGTAATCAATTTCATCGAATCAGGTATTATTAATCACTTTGGATGTCCTATGTCTTTGGTTTGTGATAATGGTCATGCATTTTCCTCATTGAAATTATCTAAATGGGCCTTTGATCATGGAATTATAATTAAGTTTGCATCCAATTATTACCCTTAGGGTAATGGTTTGGCTGAGTCTTCCAATAAAAATCTCCTGACTGTTATTCGCAAGTTGTTAGAAATAAATCCTAAGGACTCACACACCTAGCTTAGATTTTCTCTCTAGGTAGATCCTACAAGGCACAAGACTTCCATAGGAATATCCCCTTACCACTTGGTTTATGGGTTGGAACCTGTGTTTCCTATTTAGTTAAAATTCCCCACCCTACAATTCATTAATGAATATTATAAAGGGGATAAACGTGAAGCCAAACTTTCTGAGTTGTTAAACCTTGAGGGGAAAAGAGATGAAGCCCTCGAAATTTTTTCCAAACATCAGGGGATAGTCAAAAGGTGGTTTGATAGAAGAGCCAAGGTAAAAGCCTTTCGAATCTCTGACTTGGTTCTCTACTGTGATAAAGCCCATGACCGTAAGGGGGAGAATGGTAAATTTGACAAAATTTGGCTTGGCCCTTATCATATTTCAAAGATCCTGGGTGATAATGATTTCTGCTTGAAAACTCTCACTGGGGAAGATTTCCCACTGCCTTTCAATGGGCAGTACTTGAAGCATTATTTCCAATCTTGAGTTGTTTACAACTCTTTCCTTGTATATAGTTAGATTAGGTTCCTTTTTTTTTTGGTTTGCTCTGTTTCGCTTTAGTTAGAGTAGGTTTCCCTTTCTGATTTTCTTTTGTTTTGTTTTTTTTGGTTAGTTTTGGTTGGTTTTGCTCCGCTATTGCTTTGGGCGATTTTCTTGTTTTCTTCTAGATGTGTTGCACCTGCATGGCAATCATATTATTATCTGGAACTATTCTGAATATTTCTTTTACAAACTTCAATCTTTTTTCTAGAATCAGTTGGTGAAATTCCTCTATTTGGTGTCATCTGTATTAAGTGTTTTGAGTGGATAAGCTAGGGGATTGAGTTAAATCTGGAATGTATTTGGGTTTTACATTTTACACAAATCTTTTAAAATTCCAAGGTTGCAAGGGGCTCCTATGAAGTCTGTTTAGGTGAAAAATATTATATTCTACTTTAGTGCCACTATGGTTCTCAGCCCTGAGTGTGAACTTCATTGTTCACATGTCGAAATGAGAAGTGAAAAGAAAAGAACTATCAAAAAGAAGAAAACAAGAAAATATTGAAAATCAAAAGAATGAATTCAACTTATCAGGAGTATCCAAGTATCTCTATCGGGGCTATGGACACCTGGTTGGCAGTAGAGCTATGCTTGGGGGGAATCATAGCGATAACCTCATCAGTGCTATAGATGCCTGACTGGTAGTGAGGATCTATCTAGGTTGCTTTTGGAGTTATAATCCTTATGTAGCCTAGTCAGCCCAAATTTGATCCTTGTTGCAACTAAGGAAAATGGAATGAACACATATGCACACACTTTGACCCTAGTACAAGACTGGTTTTCTTATTTCTGAGTTTTGAAACTCTGCCAAATTGGTGACCTAATACAAGGACTGAAACCAGAGATTCTAGGTTCTCGATTCTAGTTTGTCACTGAAATGCTCTGGAGCATTTTCCCAGCAGAGTCGCCATTTGTTGTGCAGTTTTTGCACACACGCCCCGCTGAAAGCAAGGACCCTCTTTTGCTTTCATTTTTGGTATTTTGGCCCTTGTTATTTTGAAGTTTTGTTACCTTTTCACATGTTTAAATGATTATCTTATTCATGCAAGTGCCCCCCTTCTAGGAAGCATTTTGAAGATCTAATGTTCTGGGCAATTTTTGGGTTTTTGGCTACTTTCGGGAAAATCCGCTCCTGGAAAAGTTTCTCGAATCCTCTCATAACCCGATGTTGGCTGCATTGTACTATGGTTCATAATTTCTTGGTCTTCATGGAATTCCTTCGTGACCAGATTTTTCCGAATGTCCATTGTCTTATCGGATTCCCGGGTTCTATTTTTGGTGGTCTTGTCAATTGCATTTATGATCATTTGTATGACTTCTGGGTGAGGTATTTAATTGATTTTGGGGAATTTTTATGCCATTATGTTTTATCTTTTTCTCTCTTTGAACTAGAGTGCATGATATTGAGTACTTGGATGGATTTGGCGTGTTGAATTTGTGAATTTCTTGATTTGGTGGTGATTTTCTGAGCACCATAACTGTTGTTGTTGCTCAAGTGCTAGGGATTGTTGTTTTTCATTGTTGTTCACTTCAAAAATGGTATGTATGTATTCCCTTACTTTTTTTTGTTGAAGGTGACTGACTCTTTAATGTCCTGGGTGTGCTTGGAGTCTGAATTTTTGTTCGTATGGGCATTGAACGTTCAAAGCTAGGTTTGCTCGATTGTGTTTGATTGATAATTTCAAGTGAGTTTCTGAGCTCGTCTTTTGATTTCATTTTGAGGTAGCTTGCTTGTGTGGCCATAAAGAGCTTTGTGAAAACTTAGCAGCTGAGTAATCGGAGCCCAAACTTGCCCTATGTGTCAATGGCAGAATTTTAGGTTTTGTGCTTAGGGCATCACCAATTCCTTTCCATTTCCTTCAAGGTGAGCTTAGAATTTAAAGATGATCTATAGGAGGTCCAAACCGAGTCAGTCATAGGCCCAGGTTCCTCAAATTTGTGATCGTTTGATCAATTTGAGTGAGGTCATGAGGGAACGTCGACATTCAGGTTTTCCTTCGCTGGCAGATTTCCCCGATTTTCCATGTTCTCTCTGTTTTTCCTGAAATGTGTTGAAATCCGGAGTCTTGCCTGCTTCGCAGATTTCTTTCACTACCGGATTTTCCTGAAATTTCCTTCATCCCTTTATTTTCCTAGAATTTGTATGACATTGTTATTTTACTAGAAATCCGTCCTGGGCGGATTTGTTCGAAACTTTGTTCAAAATGATGAACTAAGGGATAACATGATTTATTAGTTGATGATTATGCATTATATGATCAGCTTGAATGGTTTGGGGATGTATCATGTTGTTTCTTAGTTAAATGATGGTCAATTGCATGATTATTTGATCCTTTTATGCTTATTTTGCTAGAATTCGCCTGGATGGGAATTTTCTGAAATTCCTCTCTGGCCTGGATTCTACGGGATGGCTGAAAACCCGAACTTTGAGATGATTAATTTTTATGAGGTTTTTAAGCATTTGGCTTATCATTGGACTTGTATTTTGGTTTAATGTGCTATTTTTGAATGGTTAACTTGGTTTTTTATGTGATCTTTACTATGGTTTCTTTGTTGGATGCAGGCTGAGTCAAGCAAGGCAGTGACAAGTGGAGCCAAGGGTAGAGTGGTGGATCCAAGTGTAGAGGGGTCTTCTATTTCTGAAGCAGAAAGAATCAATATGGACATCAAGAGCATAATTCCTGAGAGCAAGCTTACTTCTATCTGGTTGGAGGTAACTGATACTAATGTTGGACTCTGGTATTATGAAGAGTTCAAGACAAGAATGGTTGCACAAAACCTTCCTTTTCTTGCGAAAAGGACTTTGGAATCAAGATTGGCACATGTAGCTGCATTTCCTTCTATAGTGCAATGTTATGAGTTAGTGCTCGAGTGTGCTAGACACTATGACAACGGTACACAAAGGATAGTTGGTCCCCAAGGGAGAATTGTGGCAAATTTAAATCTTGTATCTATAGCCAAGACCTTTGACATGCCCGACAGATCTCATGTAGTGGCTTTTGATATGGATATAGCAAAGAAGTTCTATGAGGAAGATACCATCAAGTCTGAGTAGGTCATCAATTCTTGCTTCGAAAATCCCAAGTCCCACTTTTCAAAACTACCCAAGTAGCTATTCAAAGCTAAATTCAAGGAGTACTATGATGTTATCACCCTTCTCAGTAGAGTGGTATGGTTGAAAAGTTTCGATGTATTTGAGAATTGGATGTTCCATGTCATTGTGAGGATGGAGCAAAATATTAACTATAATTGGGCAGGTGTTATAAGTGTTATGATTCATGAACAGATGTGCAATGTGTTGCAAACAAAGACCTTCACAATGACTTCCTACTTAGTCTATGTGCTTGCAAGATTCCATCCATACAAGGGGCTAAGTACAAGGGGTGTGTTTGGGTAGGATGTGATCTATGAGGTTTATCCACAACTACATATGGGTAACTCGAGCTACAGGAGGATGAATGATGCATTCACCATGTACATCACCAAATTATTGCAAGGTACAGAGCATGTGCGGATATCTGACAATGCCAAGGAGTTGATCAAAAGGTATGGGGCTTGGTTCATACAGTTTCCCACCTTCTCATACATAAGGATAGATGGTTGTTAGAGGGATCCGTATAGACTTCCTAGGTATCCCACAGATCACATTATACTTCTAGAGGTTACAAGGAAAATATGTGACTTTGATGCCATTGTAAAAAAAGATAAGCATAAGACTAGATTCGGTGGAGATTTTCCTCTGTGGATAGGCACGGGTGAGGCATGCCCTTCTATTAATTTGGCCTATGCTTCTGAGGAAGAAATGAGCACTCTTGGGTTATCCTTCCATTCTAAGAGTTCTAGGTTTGACAAAACTGGTGAAGTGCAGAATAAGACTAGCAGAGAATATAGTCACAAGGATGATATAGAAGACTATTTGGCCAATTGTAGTGATGAATTTGAGATTAAAAAGAAGAAGTTTTCCACGCTTCCTGTTAACTTGGTCCAACTATATAATGTGAAGGCTATTCCAGATCGAGTTGAAGATGATGGAGATTTGATTCAGGGCCATGCTTATGAGGTAGTGAAGTACAAACTAGTGGGAGAAGTGGACTGGTTGGAAGAGGAGAAAAAAAAATTGGAACAACTTATGACTCCAGTCATTAAGTATACAAAGTTGTGGCTCAAGCATAATATGTGGGAACTAGAAAGTGAAGGTGTGCAATGCACCTATGATCTAATGGGAGACCTGGAGTCTCATTCTACCTCTGAGGAGTCAACTGAACAGGATCCTAAGGTAAGGGTAAGGGCAAGGTGAGATCTCCTTTCAAAATCAAGATTAAGGATGTTCAAGTAGAGGAAGTACATGAGGCAGCAAAACAATGAAATCCTATTGCCAAGAAAAGGGGGCATGCTTCAAGTTCTAAGAAGCCAGCAAAACATGAAGCTGAAAAGGAAGACAAAGATGTTAGTGCTTATGTTCCCAAGAGGAGAAGGATAGTAAGAATTTCACAAAAGGAAAAGGGAAGCTCCAAGGCAGGAGAGGAAGTTGGCCCACCTATGATAAATGTAGAAAGTTTAGGAGAAAGGACACAGGTATATACAAGGAAATCTAGAACTCCTTCTCCTAAGGACAGTGTGCCATAGAAGGATGCTCCTCTAGTCACTCCTCTTGTAGAAAAAAATGATAATGTTCCTCCTCCTCATGAGGCTAGTCATGTGTTGGGTGAACCAGGTGAATCCAAGGAAGTAGAAACTCATCCAGATCCAGAGGGAGAAGAATTTCAGGAAGATGAGCTCTATAGTGCTAAGGCAGAAATAGAGAGGGTTTTGCAATCTCCCCTGGTTACATATGATGATTCACCTGTTAGGAGTGAAGAATATAGACCCTCTCAAAGAGAGGAAATACTAGTTAAGACTCCATCACTGGTGCACGAAGAAGAAAAACATAATGAAGAGAAATAAGAAACAGCTGAGGAGATTCCTGAGAAATAGGATTTGAGTGAAGATGTGCCTAAAGATCAACAGGATGAGGCTGGGCAGAGTAAGGTGCAATCTGAATCTATTGTCCCAGGCTGGTTAGATAAGGAGTTAAAGAGAAAATAGATTGTTGTGGATGACACCCCTCCCAATTGAGATGAGCTATTAGAAAACATAGGAAAAGGTAAAGGAAAGAAGAAAGTTAGGGTCATCTCCAGGATTGAGAGAGATGAAACAAATAACAGGGTGGTCCACATTGCTACTCCTGCCCTTGATAAGAACATAGATGATGTAACTGGAGGTGATTACAATCAACAAACCATTAACCTAGGGCCTACTTCCATGGAACAAGAGATTGAAGAGTATGAAGGATCTAGTGCTGTGATCTTGGGTAGGTTGAGGAAAGAAGTGCAGACTAAGCAAGAACTGAAGAAGGAGAATGAGAAATTAAAGTACTTGCAAGACTTGATGAAGCCCTTGCAATCTATTAGCTCCTCATCTTCTGTTGCAAGTTTCCTACCATAAGAAACCATAACAGAGCTGGAGAGTATGAATACCACTACTCTTGCCACAACGAACTAGTTATAGGGGGTGCAAACTAAGGGAGATAATGCTATGAAGGACATCCTTTCAACTGGAGGAGATGAAATGAGGTCAATAAATTGGTTGAAAGATGTATTGGCTCAAGATAAGGAAGATGTAGACCTCTTGTTGTAGAAAAACAAGACCATCATGGAGTATACTGAAGTTAAGTTGGTGAGTGATATAATTCTTCCTTCCTCCAGAGCTACAGAACCTTGGGCATGGTTTGAAGCTTTGCAAATACGACAAAAGGTTTTGAAGAAGGTATATAAGCAGAGAAGGAAAATTGAAGACACCCTGACCGATATCTATAATAAATGCATTTCCTTCTTTGAAGTGATGATAGGGAGAAAGAAGTTTGCACCGAAGCATTTGAGCTTAGAGCAGTTGAGAAAATGGTGGGGAGATGTATATTCTCCAATTAGTGAAGATCAAGTTATTGCACATCAGTTGGATGATGTGGCCACCTATATTGTAGTTATTGATAAATATCAAACCAGTAAGGTTGAGTAGGATAAGTCGGTAGAACAGTTAAGAGAAAATATTAAATCTATTGAGAAGAGACTTAAGGTCTTACCTCTGCCACCTATAACTGACTTGGACATGATACTTTTGGTGGTGCATGATAGGGTGGAGTGAAATAAAGATAAAGGGGGAAGCAGTTAATGCAAGGCTACATCAGAATTTGTGCTTTCCATTATTTCTCTCCTTTCTTCACATGCATTGGACCGAGCTTTTTTGGAGACCCCAAGCTGACTTGGATGGAATATTTGCATTTAATGTCCACTTTGTATTTTGAATTCTTCTTAGCCGACTTGTTTGTGGCTATTTTATTATTGTAAACCCTAACTAGGTCGACATATCTTGGGGGTTTCTATTAATATGGCATCCTGCCTCATTTGTAAGGGCTAGATAATTTTTCTTTGGAGTGGATTAAGCAGTACAACAAGAGCTAGAGTTAGGAGTTAGTTTTGTTTTCAAGCAAGAAAGTGTTGTAACATAATACTGGAATTGTTTCTACTTTGGGTAATTTAATGCAAGTGAAGACATTGTGATTTAGTGCCTTTCTTGTGTTGAATTTTATCTGGCATGGTTCTTGTGATTCTATCTTTTGAATTGCTTTAGTTTATTTGATAGATAGGTTAGGTTTAATGTTAGATGAATTGATAGTGTTTATGATTTGGTACTTGAAGTGTTGTAGCAATCTTTGGTCCATACTTTTCGCAACCAACTGATTGTTAGTTGCTTTGCAAAGTTAGCCTGGACATTTATATTCATTGAGCTTAGTTCAATTGTGAAGGTTTTTTCGTTTCAAATTCAATAGGGTTGTTTTGAATGAATGTTTATGATCTGAAAATCCTTAATGCCTTAGAAGATTGCACTATTTTTGTAAGATTGCAAATTCATCTAGGTCAAGCAGAAATCAGTTTTTGAGGGATTGGTCCTTTTCAAGTGTTTATCATTTGCATTGTTAATCTTAAGAGTAGTCCTTAAATTTAGGAATCTCTTTGAAACCTTATCTCTTTTTCTATTTCTTTTATATTTGGGTTAAATATAGAATTTAAAATATCATCATATTGCCAAATCTGATAAATTTAAAGATTCAGTATTTTCTTGTAGTAAGGTCCTTTTGTGATTACCAACATTTTCACATTTATCACTGAGTTGTTTATGCATTGTCAAGACCTGACATTAGAGACCTTGGGGTTATCTCTTGAGGCTTGTTAATAGAGATTTACCTTTCAAGAGAGATAGAATATCACATTCTATCTGAGTTGTTGCTGTGCAGAAAACATCATCAACAGTGCTATTGAAGAGCTCTAGATTGTAACAAACATAACCAAAGACACGTTGATTGGTAAGCTAACTACTTTTGAGTTGAGTGAATTTGGTGATGCCCTTCCTAAGGTTGAATCTGCATTTAAGGCTACTAATTCTGGAAGAGATAGATAGAGATATGATTTAGGTGAAAGTTCATCTAGGAAGACATTCAAGTATGAGGATGAAATCAGATAGATTGAAGAAGAAGAAAGAGAGCTAGAAGAGCTGGAAGCACTTATTGTTAAAAGAGTGCAGAGAGGAAAAGGTAAGTATGAAGGAAAATTGCCTGTTATATGTTTTTCTTGTAGTAAGATAGGTCATTTTGCATCAAGGTGTCTGGAAAGAGCCCCTAAACCAAGACATAACAAGCCTAGATTTTAGAAGAAATGTTACTATGTTGTTTATGAAGGCGTGATAGATGATGAATTTGATAAAGGAAATAGAAGTGATGATGAATGGGTATTTATTGCTATCAAGGAAAATAATCATGTATCTACTAAATCTGCTAGTTGTACAAATGTGGAGAAAGCCCTGGTCGCTTGAGTTGAAGAAAAATATGAATGAGTGATTGACAGTTGATGTTCGCATCACATGACATGAGACAAAAGTAAGTTTGTAAGCTTGGCAAAGTATGATGGTGGTGTTGTGAGATTTGGTGATAATACAGCTGGTGTGATCCATGGAAGAGGTTGCATTTCTCTTGATGGTAAGCATAATACTGATGATGTTATGTATGTGGAAGGCTTGAAGCATAATCTTTTGAGTGTTGGTCAAATGGTTGATAATGAATACAATCTTTAGTTCAAGGATGGAAAGTACAAAATATTGAGTTCCAGAAATATCAGGTACAAAAACAAAAGGTAATATATTTCACTTGAGTGTTGCTAGTAAAATTTGTTTGATTTCTCAAGTTGATGAAAGTTGGTTATGGCATAGGAGGTTGTGTCATGTTAAATTTTATAATATTGTCAAGATAAGTTTCACTAAGGCTGTGAGAGATATACCTAAGTTGGTAAAACCTACTAATGTAATATGGAAGGAATGTCAATTGGGAAAGCAAACTAGGATTTCATTTTAGAGTAAAAATCATTATTCAAATGAATTGTTAGAGCTTGTACATATTGATTTGTGTGGTCCTTCTAAGGTCAGAAGTTTACAAGGTTACAGGTATTTCATGTTACTCATTGATGATTATTCTAGAATGGTATGGGTTACTTTCTTAAGGGAGAAATTTGAAGTACTGGAAAAGTTCAAGATCTTTAAAGCTATGGTTGAGATAGAGACAAGTTTGAAGATTAAATGTCTTAGATTAGATAGAGGTGGTGAATTCACTTCCGGTGAATTTAATACTTTTTGTGAAGAACATGGAATAAAGAGACAATTATCTGCATCATGGACCCCTCACCAAAATGGAGTTGTGAAAAGGAAGAATAGAACAATTGAAGATGCTGCTAGAACTATGATGCTAGAAGGAAATGTTTCTCATATCTATTGGATAGAATCTGTGAGTACTGTTGTGTACACACTCAACCGAGTATAAATCAAAGGTGATAATGGTAAGAACCCTTTTGAGCTATGGACTGGTCAAAATCTTACTATTAAATACTTCAAGATATTTGGAAGAAGATGTTATATTAAGAGAGATAAATACATAGGAAATTTTGATGCTAGGAGTGATGAAGGTATATTTTTGGGTTATTCTACTAAAAGTAAGGCCTACTGGTGTTACAATAAAAGATTGAAGAAAATGGTTGAAAGTGCAAATTTCAAGGTTGATGAAGACTTAGGTAGACTATCCAAAATCTGTGGATATGACTCTGATGATCAGGATGATAGTACAAACCAAGGAAAGCAAGTTCAAACTACAAATCAAGTGCAAATCAATGTGGTAAATCAAGAAAATGAAGAAGAAGAAGAAACTAGTGAAAGAGAAGAAGAGAGATTAGAAGAGCTTGAAGTTGAAGAACATCCTAAGAAGACTCCAAGGTATGTAAGATTGAATCATTTAGAAGATCAAATTATAGGTGATAAGAACAAAGGTGTCCAGACTAGGAGAAAGATTGCAGAAGAGTATTGCTTGATTTCAAAGACTGAGCCTACTAGTGTGAATGAAGCATGTAAAGATGAGCATTGGGTTGAAGAAATGAAAGAAGAATTGAAACAGATTGAAAAGAATGATACATGGATTCTTGTTCCTAGACCTAAGGACAAGAATGTAATTGGAACTAAACGGGTCTTTAGAAACAAACTGAATGAGTAAGGTGAAGTGGTTAGAAACAAATCAAGATTGGTATGTAAAGGATATTCATAGATGGAAGGAATTGATTTTGAAGATAATTTTTCCCTTGTAGCTAGAATTGAAACTATAAGATCATTTCTTTCCTATGTTGCTCACAAGAACTATAAATTTTATCAGATGGATGCAAAATCAGCTTTTCTAAATGGCAAGTTGGAAGAAGAGGTGTATGTTGAGCAACCTGATGGATTTTTGTTGACTGATAAGGGAGATATAGTGTGTCAGTTAGAGAAAGCATTGTATGGACTCAAGCAAGCCCCTAGAGCATGGTATGCAAGATTGGACAAGTATTTGTTGAAGCTTGGATTTAAGAAAGGTACTGCTGATAGTAATCTGTATTTCAAGATTGATCATAATAAATATTTGATTGTTGAAGTCTTTGTTGATGATATCATTTTTGGAGGAGATGATGGTTTGTGCATGAAGTTTGCTAATGAGATGCAAAATGAATTTGAGATGTCTATGATTGGTGAGATGAAATTATTTTTGGGATTACAAATTACTCAGTTAGATAAAGGGATTTTTATATCTCGGTCTAAGTATGTGAAGGAATTGTTTAAGAAGTTTGGTATGGAAGATTCAAAGCTAGTTTTTACACCCATGGTGACTAGATGCAAGTTGACAATAGAAGATGATTCTCCAAAAGCAAATCAAACAAGATACAAATCAATTATTGGTGGATTGTTGTACTTAACTCAAACTAGGCCTGATATCATGAATGTTGTATGTATTGTTGCAATATTTCAAGCTAATCAGAAGGAATCTCATGTGACTACTGTGAAGAGAACTTTTAGATACTTGAAGGAAACTGTTGATCTTGGCCTATGGTATCTTAAAGATGATCTTACCTTCAGTGACTTTATTGATGTTGATTGGGTAGATGTGAGTGACAAAAAAAGTACTAGTGGTGGTGCGTTTTTCTTGGGTAAGAAGCTAATTTCATGGTTAAGCAAGAAGCATAATGCAATTTCCTTGTCTACTGCAGAGGCCAAATACATTCTTGCTGCTAAAAATTGTACTCAAGTCCTGTGGATGAAATAGATGCTGAAGGATATTAGAATTGTATATGATGATCCTATTGCTATATTCTGTGATACCTTAAGTTCTATTAACATTTCCAAGAATCTGGTGTTGCATTAAAAAAAAAAGCATATATCTATCAAGTTTCACTTTTTGAGGGAGAAGGTAAGTGAAAAGGAAGTCAGACTGGTGTATGTTCCTACTAAGGAGCAAATTGCAAACATCTCTACCAAGCTATTTCCTAAGGATACTTCTGAGTATCTTAGAGGGAAGTTAGGGGTGATTACCCCTCCTAATTATAACTAAGGATGCATTGCATTGCATCAGTCTGTGCATTTCATAATCATATCTTGTTTCAGATTGATGTTGTAGTGGCTACTACTCAGGGGGAGTAGTCAGATGTTCATAAACTCAAACATGTGGTTCAGAGCTTAGAGAACTTTGTCACTGATGTCAAAGGGGGAGAAGATTCATGTGAAAAAATTGTGATTATCTGAGGAGAATAGCCTTATGAGGAGAAATATTATGTGAAAATGTTGAGGAGAAGATGAGTCGAATCCTAAGCAAGAGTTAGTTGCGTTGATGGTGTTTTTCACATCATGTGTTGCCATCAATGCCAAAGGGGGAGATTTTTGGATGTTGTGGTTGTGTTGATGATATGTAATTGATGTCAACTCTATTAGCATAAATGTATTTGAAGCTGTATATTTTGAGGATATTGAGGAAATTGTAATAAATGAGTTGCAGGTTGTTAGTGGTGAAGTGAAGTTCAGTATATCAGTTATTTTTGTACGTTGTTGATCAGAGGTTGTGGACTAAAGGGTTTTTTTTTTAGTGCATCTATTTTATCCACGTTGAGTTTCTGAGATCCGCATGAAGATTTGTTCGAGTTATGAAGATTTTCATTCTGACAATTTTTTTGTTTCTTCAGTTGGTGTTCCTGATTGAAGATGAGGCTATTTTAGTTAGTTCAGTTATTGTGGATGCTTCTCTTGTGATTCGTGATGCTTTTGGATGTTTCTAGATTGTGCTCTTGGTTGGCAATTTTCCCTTGCGTGTTCATGTTTTTCTTTTTCTTGGCCGGCATAGTGTTTGTAGAGTGTTGTGGATCTTCAAGGAGTAATTAATTGAATTTTTTTCATGTTGGAGATGTTGATTTGGGCCCTAATTAAGTTATGGCTGACCTTTGTTGATTTTCATTGATAATATTTAATGTTTTGGGCCAACAATTTATATTCATTTTATTATTTCTTTGTGGCCGACATGAAGGGATGAAATTTCATGTTGTGGATATATATAAGAGATTGTTCATTTTATTTGAAGTATGCAAAATGTGTGTGTGTGTGAATAATGTTATAAATCATTAGAAGGTAGAGCAAAGTGTGAAGAAGAGTGAAGAAGAGTGGAGAAGTGTTCATGTGCTTAATTGGAACTATAATTAGGCATTAGCAGATGCTATTTTCTCAATTCAAAATCTCGATGGTTGTAATATGAATCTCTTTGTAAGACAATGTTTCTTCCTTTGTAATTGAGTAGTGAGCTCTAGGAAGTGTGCTTGAATGCATGTGCATTCCCCATATTTCATTTTCATTATACTTTGAATAGGGTATAATCTTTTGGACTGACCTCCACCATGGTTTTTCCCCTAATAGGGTTTCCATGAAAAAAATATCTTGGTGTTATGTGTGTTTCTGATGTGTTGATGATTTATGTTTTCATGGTTAATAAGTTTGATAAGTTTTTAATTTCTGTGACAACTGATTCACCCCCCCTCTCAGTTGTTTTCCCTTGTATTTCCAACATATACTCGATCAAACACTCCACTTGGGTGTCTAATTTGGTCCCTATCTGAAAGAAGAATTGTGACATCTGACTTTACATGGATTTGCAAGACCTTAATAAAGCCTCTTTAAAGGATCACTAACCTCTTCCTTAGATGGAGTAGATCTTGCAAACTGTGGCAAGGTCATAGATGTTCTTACTACTCAATGAATTTTTGAGTTACAATCAAGTCTACGTGAAGGAGGAGGATCAGCACAAGATGATGTTCACCACTAAGTGGAGAACATTTGCATATGCAAAAATGCCCTTCAACCTCTCAAAAATGGTTGCCACCTTTCAACATAAGATGTACATCACATTTAATGGTTTGATTGACAAGATCATCCTTATCTATCTGGATGACCTAACCATATTTTTAAAATCTAAGGGTGATCATTTTGATCACCTATAAATGGTCTTTCAGAAGTTTCAATAGTTCAAGATTTCTTTAAATCCTAAAAAATGTCTATTCTGTGTGCCACAAGGAAAGTTTCTTATCTTTTTGGTCTCCAAGGAAGGGATAACCATTGATCTCAAAAGGGTGAAGGCTATAACAGACTATAACTACCTGTCAATTAAAAAGGATTGTAGTCTTTCTTGTGGAAGATTAACTTTCTTAGCAGATTCATCTCAAATTTTGTAGGCATTGCAATACCTATCACACTAATGTTAAAGAAATACTTAGCATTCAAATGGACTCAGGAAGGAAAAATTTTCTTCAATAAGTCAAGGTAGCCATCTCCATAGCTCTAGTGTTAGCCAACCCAGACTTTTCAAAATATTTTATGGTGTATGTCTACAATGACCAACATAGCATAGCCTTTGTGCTAACATAGAAGGATGAGGAGAGAAGTGGGGAACACCCCATCAATTTCCATTCAATAAAATTAAAGGGATATGAAACTAGGTATAATTTTGTTAAAAATTAGTCCTTTTCCATAGTCAAGAGCCTTAAAAAATTTTGACACTTGGTTTTTTCTAGTAAAATTATGGTCCTCATTGCTTATCCCAGCATGAGGGAGTTATCATGGAAGGAAAAATCACTGAAAAAAGAGAAAATTGGATCACTAAGGTCCTAGAGTATGATGTTGATATCCAACCCATAAAGCTTGCCAAAGGAAGATGCCTATGTGAACATTGTGCCCAAGATCTTAGCCCTAAGGCAAGAGCTGAAGAGGTTGACCAAGTCATTGCAAACCTAATGCATGGGTATCCGACATCGTTCAGAACAATTGAGGTAGTTGACAGTGAAGTTGCAGAGTATTATATTATTGCATTTGATTGCTAGAGGTTGTGGATTAAAGGGTTTTTTTTTAGCACATCTAATGTTTCCATGTTAAGTTTCAGAGATCCGCATGAATATTTGATCGAGTTATGAATATCTGAGTTCTGACAGTTGTTCAGTTGTTCTAGTTGGTGTTCCTAAAGAAATATGATGTGATTCTGGTAACTTGAGTTGTTGCGGACATTTCTGTGGTGATTTTTGATGATTGTGGAAGTTTTATGGATCATTTGTTGTTGGTCCACATCAATCGTTGTGCTTGTGATTGGTTATTTTCTTTTGTGAGTTCATGTTTTCCATGTTCTTGGCTGACAAGGTGTTTGTAGTGTGTTGCGGATCTTCAAGGAATAATCTTTGAAGGTGTTTCATGTTTGAGGATGTTGTTTTGGGTCCTTTCTTTGTTGTGGTTGACATTGGTTGGTTCGCGTTGTAAATTGTTTATTGTTTAAGGCTGACCTATTTGAGTTTGCACATTATCTTACTAGACGTTGTGTTTAGGCCGATATGTTAAGGGTTAGATGATTGGAAGATGATATAAATAGAAGAGAGAGGATTTGTTATAGAAGACAAAAGGGAGATGGATCTATAAGGTGCTCGATAGTGTGAAGTATGAAGCACGGTGATGAAATATTTTGATCCAAAAGGATCTCAGAGTAGAAAGAGTGTGGATCAGAACTGAAGGAGTTGATGAAGATTGTTATCATTTAAGTTATTTGTAATCCTTGGGTTGTGGCCTAGAATTTGTTAAGCCTGAGAGGCATATGTAATGTGTTTTGAGATTATAATATAATGAGGAATGAGCTTTGAAGGCTGGGTTTTTCCCTATTAGGGTTTTCCCAGGATAAATCTTTTGTCTGGTGTTCATGAATGTCTTTTATCTTTCTGTGGATTAGCTATTAATTTCCATTGAATATCTGTTATGATCATAGGGTTAGTAATTTAGGCTGCAAGGCTAGACAGTCCTTAATTGGGCCCTCCTACTTTGACTGCATCAAAACCAATTTGGGTTAGATGAGTCCTAGGTGGCTGATCAAATAAGATTCATGCAGACTGACCGATACCCCCGATCTCTCAATACAAAAGAAGATATATTATAGTATTTAAGGTGACATATACGTACTTATTGAAGGACTCTTATTCAAAAGGAATTATGCTAGATTTCTCCTTCATTGCATGGATAAGGTGCACGCAGAGAGAATTTTGGGTGAATTCCATAGTAGCCCAGAAAGTAAGAACTTCTTTTCCAAAACCATCACTTTAAAAATCATGTGGGCAAGATACTACTAGTCCACTTTATTCTCTGAAGCTCAAAATCTAGTAAGGAAGTACTCCTAGTGCCATATTTTCATCAGCAAGTGGAAAAACTCCATTATTCCCTTAAACTCAATTGTGATAGATGATCCCTTCGCACAATGGGGGTTGAATCTCATTGGGATGATAAATCCCATCTCTAGCTTGGGACACAAGTGGATCTTAACATCCATCGATTATTTCACTAGATGGATGGAGGCAACTCCTCTTAAAAATGACATCAAAGATGAGATAATCAACTTCCTTGAAGAATTGGTGACAAGGTTTAGATCCCCTAAGACCATCATCTCAGACAATGCATGAGCCTTTATACGATTTGGGATTTTCAACTTTTCTCTCAAGCATGGAGTCTATCAAAATAAATTTTCAAACTATTACCCAAAGTGGAATGGACTGGTAGAATCTACCAACAAAATTTTGATTAGGTTGATCAAATGCATTATCTCAGAGCACCAAAAAGAGTGGCTCAAGAACCTATGGGAAGCCTTATGGGTAGATCAATTTACCGCGAAGAAAATCCTAAAGGCTTCTCCCTATGAGTTGGTATATGGGAAGGAGGTGGTTCTACCCATTTCTATGAAGATACTAGCACTACAACTGTTAAAGTCTTTAGAGGTTGAAGAGAGTGGCAGGATGGAAGTGAGGCTTTCTAAGCTACTAAGCCTTCAAGAGAAAAGAGAAAAAGGAATTTGACACCATGGTAAAGTGCTAATAGGTAGTCCAACAGTAGTTTGACAAGAAGGCTTCTAACCCAAGTTTTAGGGAGGGAATTCTAGTCCTAAAATTTGATGAACGGGCTTTGAAACCATGCCAACATGCAAAATTTGATTCCTTATGGAAGGGTCCTTTTCAAATTTCTAAATGCAATTATAGCAACACATACGAGCTTGAAGATTTAAATACAAATGTCTTGAAAATACCATTAAATGGTATTCACTTAAAATTATTTAATTAGAAGCTTGTAATTCTTAAAATAAATCACTTTATGTACCATATGTAAAAAAAATTGTAAATTTGTTTTTCCAAATAAGACATGTGTTGAAATAGAGAGAAACTATATTGCATTTATAAGCAAAAGATTACATATAGTTTAGGGAGCAAAGGCCTATATTTTTTGGGAGCTCGTGAGCTCAAAGAAAAGTATAAGAATCTTCTTTCTATAGGTAGCCAAAAAAGTGATATTCATCACTATATCCAAAATTCTTGAGGAAATGGCATAGAAAAGCATGAAATTTCCACCTCCAGTCCGCAACAAGTAAAAACACAGTGATATTTTCCAAGTCTCAAGATGCACGATAGTAGGATTTTCATCACATAGCTCCACATAGATTGACCAAGGTTAGTCATCAATGTTCACCACCACTCCACCAGGGTTGTACACCAACTTCTTGAAAGTAGTAATCCATTCAACACCATAAACTGGCTCAATGTTGTTCATGTGGAGGGGGAAGGAGCTGGCAGGCCTCACCCACTGGTGTTGTTGTTCTAGAGTCATTGTTTGGAAGCTAGAGATTAGGGGAAGCCATGGTACAATCTTGGCATTATCCACATGTTGGCAGAGGCCCATTGTAGATGGTATGCCAAGAACAGGGACAACAACAACAATAATTGCCTCAAGGCTCTCCAGGCATTCTCTATAGAACATGCTCCTACATAGTTGTGCAATCCATGGCTTAAAAATTTTTAGGTCTATGAATGAGGAAAAAAACCAAGAGATGAAATCTGTATTTGACTGATAATGGTTCTCATCTATGATGAAATCTCTCCCCAACACCCATTTAAAAGTTGTGACGGTCACGTTACATTTTTCCTTAGAAACCTCTTAATTCTTTCATTAGTAATCTCCCCCATGAAAGAAATCTATTTCTTTTGGCTCAAGAGCCTAATTAGAGTACCCATGCTTTGTAGAATACATAATAAGAAAATGCAAACTTAATGAATATTTTTGTGAAGGAAACACTCTATTTATAGAAAAAGGTGAGATAGAAAATCTATAAATGGAAAAAATTTCCCTATCAAA
Source organism: Sequoia sempervirens (assembly GCA_007258455.2). Lineage (NCBI taxonomy): Eukaryota > Viridiplantae > Streptophyta > Pinopsida > Cupressales > Cupressaceae > Sequoia > Sequoia sempervirens. The sequence continues at coordinate 42,050,071 of VDFB02000015.1, forward strand.
ATGACAATGAGAAATACAAGTTGATAGCAAGAACTAAAGGAGAATCATATGTATGGTATTTTCTGAGGATCTAAAAACTTAATGCAAGTGTTATTATTAATAACCAGATATATGGCATATCATCATGTGTTTGTCACCTTTGGTATCATCAAATAGCTTCGTCATTTGAAAATGCCACTTCTTGCTTAATTAATATAGATGTATTTTCTAATTATGTCTCCCATTTCTCAAGGATTTCCTTCACTAAAAAACTATGTTATAAATGTACTAAATTCCCTTCCCAAAGTAGAGGTCACATTTCCCAAGAATGTAGGAATTTATGCCACATGTTTCGGTTTCTAAATCTTGCTTTCTTTTTCTAAGATTTTTCTCACGTTTATCTAATAAAACTAACATGATTTATTAATTAACTTTGTGTCATAATTATCTTCAAAATAAATAAATAAATAATCCTAATTATTCTTCCTTCACATATATATTTTTAAATAAAAATCACTACGTAAAATAAATTAAGCTACTTTATCTTTCTAAGGACTTTTCTAATATTTACAAACACTCAATTTAATTAATTAATGCAAAGACAAGGAAACTAAATGTCATCTAAGTGTGTGTGTGTGTATATTTCTTTCACCATGGTCGCTTATAGTAGCTAGACACCTCCTCCTTGATGATTCTCTCTGTCGAGAGTATTTTCCTGTCACACACATGAAACAAAGTTTGGTCAACAAACTTTTCAATAGTAATATTAAATTATAAATTAATTATTAAAAATAGGGGTCATGACACCACACAATCTCTATGGGTCAAAACATCATAACTCCAAATCCACCAAGTAAGTCACAAAGGATCCATCTTACCATTCCAAAATCACAACCCCAAATGACCAATGCTACACCAAACATGAACATATATTTTGGGTCAAATCCAAACTGCATCAATCCACCTCCAACTCAACAAAATATCAATCCAAATCCCAACTTCATACCACAATACCAAAAAATGAATCCAAATTTATCTCAATATCATACCAATCCAAATATCATGTCAACATCCTACTTACAACAAACCAACCCAAATCCATCTCAATAAAACATCAATCAAAATTCCATATTCACATCAAATTTTGAAAACAAAAATCCATCTTCATCATTCACACATCTGAACACATTCAACACAAACACCGACCCCTACATCTCTAATACAATTCATCAAAATTCCAATCCATTTACACATCCTACAAAAACTCAACCAATAATGTCACCATCACCCATGGATACTACAGCACAACAAATTCAAACATTGCAACAACGAATCTCCAATATGAAAGTTATCAGGACAAATAAAACTTACTCCATTAAGGACCTATGTCCATATCCTTTCAATCTAAGTATATATATGCCTCTTTTTCCCCAATATTTTAATGTACCAAACTTCAAAAAATACAAGGGAAAGGGAGATCCAATAGAGCATATTCGAGAGTTTCATATCGCTTGGATAGATATTGCATTTCAATATACTTAATGAGATTCTTTCCTCAACATTGTGGGGAATATCTTGAGTGGTTCACACACCTACCTCTTGGGAAAAGGACATGGAGTGAACTAGCTCATAATTTCATCAGACATTTCTCCTACAATATTGAAAGTGACATGACCCTTGCAAAATTGTGTCAAAAAAAACAAAAAGAAGGAGAATCATTTACATCCTTCATTCAAAAATGGAGAAGTATGGCTAGTAAATACCCATGTCACATGCCTGAGAAACAATTGGTACACATCTTTATTGAAAATCTCAATACCAAACTAATGCACCAATAGATAGCCACCTAGCATAACACAACATTCTTTCTAGAGGATCCATGTGTGTCATGAGTGTCTTAGCATAATGCAGCTTGCTAGCCTTGTGGAACCCATCATATTACATGGACACATAGCATAATGGGTATGTGCAGGATCATGATGGGCCAAAAAGTGGTGATATGATGGGTATGTGTAGGGTATGTGGCTGATGACTTTTTTTTAACCCAAAATTGATGAAATGAAAAGCGTTTTTAAACGAGATTCTCATCTTTCCACCAATATAAATTATGATTTACTTTGAATTTAATAAATAATTATTATTCATTTTCTATTTAGATTATGACTAAAGTTCTGATTGATAGGCTGATTGAAAAATATATATAACATTCAAACAGTGTCACATTTTTTTAATCTGAAACATGTGTCACATTCTATGCTTCAAATACTATAGGATTAAAAAAATCATGAAGTTTTGACCAAGTTAATGTGGTCGACATAACGAAGTTTTAATTTTTTTAAAAGTTGTAATAAAAATTAATAATTAATTATTTACTTAAAAAATTATAAAAAAATGCATCACATCTAGACATGAGTCCTCTACTTATATCTAAAATCTTATAAAAATATTATCATTTTATTGTGGTTAGGGTGGTGGATAAACACCTACCTAATTTTTCCCTAAAATTTAAGTACTCTGCATTGAAATTTCAAATTTTCACCAAATAGATTTAAAAATAAATAAAATAAACCTAGTAGTTTAGAAACTAAATTCAATTTGCTATAGATTCTATTCTTACATATTTTTTAAATAATATAGATAACTTATTCAAATTTTAACGTCAAGTTGCCTAACTCTGATTTTTTTGAATTTTTCACCACTTAAGGGCCTGTTTTTTCCATGATGATCCTACACATACCCTAATATAACTTGCTAGCTAGAAGATCTATATAGCTCATGAGTGATCTTACATCCTTATGAGAGATAATGTTTTATTTAGATAACATGTTTGATGGATGAAATTTGGTATTTGATAAAAAACTAAGATTGAAGTATCTTTATCTTGTTGATTTGAATCCCTTTAGCACTAACCATGTGTTGTTGTTCTTGGTCATTATTATATGTTATGTATTTTCATCATTTTTCCATCATGTTGGCATTGCATTTTTATTTTATTTAATGTTCATGTTATGTTTGCATTAAATCATGTCATGTGTCTTCATCGTGTATGTTTCATTTTTTTCATACTATATTTCACTTCACATGTGTGTTCCTTTGTCCTGATGTTGTCTTTCCATAGGATCTTGAGTCTTGGGGGCTTGTGCATTCCTCTAGATTCATTTCAATCCTATCTCTTCAACATTTGGACAATTAGAATCCTGTCGACATGTTTCTACTTTAGTGTTAGTTTTATTGTAAGTTCATACTCTTACTAACGTGGGGGCTAAATATAGCATCTTAAATTATCACCATTAACAATTTAACACTAGGATTTTCTCCCTCCTAATTAATTGGATCTAATTATGCATATAGTGTCCTAAATTATGCATGTAGGAGTTTAGGTGAACTCCTCAAACCCCCCATAATCACTTGCAAGACAAAACTTCCACAAGAGAGAAATGACAGAAATATCATGCTATGATTAAGATGCAAGGATGTCAAATTGAATATGATATGATTACAAATGTACAAAATGCCTGAATATATAGGCATGAGAGAAAACCTAAGATGCATGAGATTTTTCCATGTGTCTTGATCTAACAACATGTGACAACATGTGAACCCTATCTAGATGATTATTAAATGTTGAGATAAGTTCTAGAAGGACAACTCATCTTCTAGAAGGAATCTTATCCCACCAAACAAGGAAGGGAATATTATCCCATTTATTTATTAAATGATTTATCTAATGATGCAACCTAGGACTTAACTAATTAAATGCAAGACCTAAGTTAACTTATGCTAGTGTAATAATTAATTAATTACACCAACACCCCCCCATAAGTGCAACTTAGGGAGAAGCAGATTATTATGCAAAGATGAGTCCCGACAACAAGGCCTGATCAGGTACTCATGTACAAATACAAAGAGAGAGAAACCCCCCTCAGTGAGATAAACTGCTATGAAGAAACACTGGAAGAACTCTGATGAAGTAACACTAGAACCCCAAATCTGGAAAGCAAGGAAAGATAGTTCTATTTGCAAAATACCAATCAGAATCACAAATGCAATAATAGACCTGATGCCAAGGAACTCTAGAAACTCACATAATAGATCAACCCTAGAATCTGTAAGAAACATTAAATGAAAGGATGAATGGACCCATAATGGTGACAAATCTGGAAGCTGTCTCGAAGCCAATGCCAAACTGAAACTAAAACTGCCCATAGGACGAGTACCATCAAGATTCTGGAACATTCACCATAAAAACATGGCCTTCAAATGGGAAAGATCTGAACCAATGAGGATCAAGAACCATAAAATCCCAATATGAAGTGTGAACCAAATCAAACCAAAGATGTATCCAGCTAATCAAGAAAGAAGCTAGAAGGAGACAACAGGAAACCAGACAAACTCATGCGAGTTCTCACCAACATGAAAGATGGATGCAAGAACCCCCCTTAATGGAACTTTATATCAGTTCGTTATTACAATAACCCAATGATTGTAAAAGGAGAGAATGCTAATGCATGCGTAAACTATAGAGAAAATGCTAACCTAGTGCATGAAAACAAAAATGAGTGCATGCACAAACCAAGGTTCACATCTGCCTCCATGATTAAAAATAACCTCCAATCTTTGTAGAGGTTGAAACCAGCTTTCTGATGATATCTCATTTGCGAAAATCTGATGCCATGGCCAAAACTTATGATTTTTTCAAAAAAACTAAATTTAGCCTATAGGAAATGGGTTTTCTAGCAAAAAAGGTTTACTTCTGATTTAATTTATACAAAATCTGTTCACAATGAGTAGACAAAAATAGAAACCCAGAAATATTTTGAAGCTAAGAACAAAACCCAGAAATCTTCTTTTGATCTAGCAAGCAGAAGATGAAAAAATAATTTTTTTAAACCTTGAGCCAAGAGGAAAATGATGTGCAAATTTTTGTACTACAATTTTCTCCAAATCCGTATAAGATATCAAAAATCTAAAAGATAACCAGTTTAGATTTCGACTTGGCTACAAAACAAAGAAATCATTTTTTGGGAAACTTAGTGAAAGCTGGATTTCTGAAGCAAAAATGAAAAATAGCTTCTTGCATCCAACAAGACCTTCATGCCAAAAAATAATCTCTCATATTTGAGAAGAAGTCTGCAACACTGAAGCTCTGATACCATGTAGGAGTTTAGGTGAACTCCTCAAACCCCCCAGAATCACCTGCAAGACAAAACTTCTACAAGAGAGAAATGACAGAAATATCATGCTATGATTAAGATGCAAGGATGTCAAATTGAATATGACATGATTACAAATGTACAAAATGCCTGAATATATAGGCATGAGAGAAAACCTAAGATGCATGAGATGTTTCCATGTGTCTTGATCTAACAACATGTGACAACATGTGAACCCTATCTAGATGATTATTAAATGTTGAGATAAGTTCTAGAAAGAATCTTATCTCACCAAACAAGGAAGGGAATATTATCCTATTTATTTATTAAATGATTTATCTAATAATGCAACCTAGGACTTAACTAGTTAAATGCAAAACCTAAGTTAACTTATGCTAGTGTAATAATTAATTAATTACACCAACAATGCATTCCATGACCCATTTGGACATTTATCAAGAAAACCCATGTGAAAAACCAAAGAAACCATTTAATCTTTTTCTCTCGACAGTTTACATTTTGCAAAATAGGGCTAGGACAAAGTTTCCATAGGCGACTTGACCCTCCTATTTTTCCTCCAAAATTTAATATGTCAGAGTTGACATTTTATTATTTGAATTTGAAATGTCAAATGTCAACTTTTGGGATTTAATTTTTAGGAAATAAGGTTAATAGCCTATAAATACCTAGTTATTTCATCATTTGAAAGATATCTATAAAGAAGAGGAAATTTTGGAAGAAAGATAATTATCAAGAAATTATTATCAAGTCAAGAGAATTCAAGAGAATATTTATTGCAAAATTTTAACATTGAAGCATCATGTTTAGTTTCATGTTATTTTGTTCATGTTTATGATATCATTTTGTTTGCATTAACCCTTGTCATTCTTTGAAGAAATTCAAGCCAAACAACAATCAAGCCTTGAGGTGATGTGCATGACTTCATTCATTCAAGAATATTAGATTTGAGTGGTGATTTGTAGTCCATTGTTCTTTCATCATTCATTTGTTATTTATCCTCAAACCCTCAAATGTATAAGCTCTCTTTTGTTAACTTTACCATTATGGAGGTTAAAAAAACAATATGGGGTTTGAATGAGGCAAGCCCCTATATGGAACAACCATTCGTCTCTCTTTGAATGTGCAAGTTTTATATATGAACAAGATTATTTTTTATTGTTTCATTCAAACCCTACAACTTGATAACATAGGAAAACATAGTTATCATAACATCTAATGAAGATCTAACTTTTCAAAAGATTTTGTGTTGTATATCTACAATAGCCAAAATAGAATTGCCTTTGTGCTAACATAGAAGGATGAGGAGGGAAGTGGGGAACACCCCATCAATTTCCATTCAAAAACATTAAAGGGATATGACACTAAGTATAATTTTTTCAAAAATTAGTCCTTTTCCATTGTCAAGAGCCTTAAAAAAATTTGACACTTGGTTTTGGCCAATAAAATTATGGTCCTCGTCACTCATCCCAGCTTGAGGGAGTTATCATGGAAGGTGAAATCACTCAAAAATAGAGAAAACTGGATCACTAAGATCCTAGAGTATGATGTTGATATCTAACCCACAAATTTGGTCAAAGGAAGAGTCCTATGTGAGTATCACACCCAAGAGCTTAGACCTGAGGCAAGAGCTGAAGAGGTTGACTAGGTCTTTGCAAACCAATTTGGGTCAGATGAGCCTTGGGTGGCTGATCGAACAAGATTCGTGTAGATCAATGGATACCCCCAATCTCTCAATACACAAGAAGAGATTACAGGCTCTAAGGTGTCAGATACGTACTTATTGAAGGAATCTTATTCAAAAGGAATTACAATAGAGTCCCCTTTCACTGCATGGATAAGGTGCAAGTTGAGATAATTTTAGGTGAATTCCATAGTAGCCCAGAAAGTGGGCAGTTCTTTTCCAAAACCATTTCTTTAAAAATCATGAGAGCAAGATACTACTAGCCCACTTTATTCTCTAAAGCTCACAATCTAGTAAGGAAGTGCTCCTAGTGCCAAATTTTTGTTGGTAAGTTGAAAAACTCTGCTATGCCCTTAAACCCAATTGTGATAGAGGATCCCTTCATACAATGGGGGGAAAATTTCATTGGGATGATCAATCCCATCTCCAACATGGGAAACAAATAGATCTTAACGACCATTGATTATTTAACTAGATGGATGGAGGTGGATCCTCTTAAAAATGACATTGAAGACAAGATCATCAAATTCCTTGAAGAACTGGTGACAAGGTTTAGATCCCCTAAGACCATCATCATAGACAACACACAAACCTTTATAGGATCTGGGATGTCCAACTTTTCTCTCAAGAATGGAGTCTATCTAAAGAATTTTTGAAACTTTTACCCGAAGTGGAATGGACTAGAAAAATCTACCAAAAAAATTTTGATTAGGTTGATCAAAAACATCAGGTCAAAGCACCAAAAAGAGTGGCATAGGAACCTACAGGAAGCCTTATAGGTAGATCGCATTACCGTGAAGAAAATTGTAAAGGATTCTCCCTATGAGTTGCTATATGGGAAGGAGGTGGTTCTACCCATTTCAATGGAGATACCAACACTACAACTGTTAAATTCTTTAGAGGTTGAAGAGAGTGGTGGGATGGAAGTGAGGCTTGCTAAGCTACTAAGCCTTAAAGAGAAAAGAGAAAAGGTGTTTGACACCATGGTAAAGCGCCAGTAGGTAGTCAAGCAGTGGTTTAACAAGAAGGCCTCCAACCCAAGTTTTAGGGAGGGAACTCTAGTCCTAAAATTTGATGAACGAGCTATGAAACTAGGCCAACATGCCAAATTTGATTCCTTATGGAAGGGTCCCTTTCAAATTTCTAAATGCAAGGCTCGCAAAACATATGAGCTTGAAGATTTAAATGAGAACATCTTGGGAATACCAGTAAATGGTATTTACTTAAAATTATTTAATTAGAAGCTCATAGTTCTTAAAAAATTTCACTTTTTGTACCATATGTAAAAAAAATTGTAATTACATTTTTGCAAATAAGACATGTACTAAAATAGAGAGAAACTATATTGCATTTATAAGAAAAATATTACATATAGTTTAGGGTGCAAAGGCTTATATTTTTTGGGAGCTCATGAGCTCAGACCAAAGTATAAGAATCTTCTTTCTAGAGGTAGAAAAAAAAGTGATATTCATCACTATATCCAAAACACTAGAGGAAGTAGCACAGAAAAGCATGAAATTTTGACCTCTAGTCCACAACAAGAAAAAACACAATGATATTTTCCAAGTCTCGGGATGCACAATAGTAGGATTTTCATCACATAGCTCAACAAAGACTGACCAAGGTTAGTCATCAATGTTCACCACCACTCCACTAGGGTTGTACACCAACTTCTCAAAAATAGTAATCCATTCAACACCATACACTAGCTCAATGTTGTTCACATGGAGGAGAAAGGAGCTGGCAAGCCTCGCCTACTGGTGGTGTTGTTCTACTATCATCATTTGGAAGCTAGAGATTAGGGGAAGCCATGGTACAATCTCAACATTATCCCCATGGAGACGATTCGATCACTCCCACTGCCTCAATGATGTTTCCCATGTTTGCACCACTAACCATGTGAGTAGTTCAGGAGTAGCCTAAGTTCCCACCCCAATTTCATTTCAATTTGATAAAATAAAGTAATTTCTTAATGGAAATAAATTCATAAGGTTAGCCCTCTCCTCTCCTATAAGTTGAGTCTTGTCAACTTACTATAGAGTAGAGAGGTATAGATCGAGGCCCTCCCCCTCCTTCGTCAGTCGAGTGGTTCGCTACACTCACCCCTCACCAGTTTGATCCTACTTGGTGTTTCCTTTGATCCATTCACTATTGATAGATTCTTCTATTTCTTTGTTTGCTTAATAATGCTCCTCCCACCAGGCCTTTCCCACCGATGAACTAGGTTGCCTAAATTACGACCAGGGCTTCACCTAAATTCCGCCCCCCTGCTTGTAGGTAGATTATTATTGTGGGACGATATAGAGTAGGTGTATCTAAATACCCCCTCTCTGGTTATCCACACGAAAGCTTTCGCTCAGCCTAAACTGAACACCCACATGTTGAAGGAGGTCTATTGCAGATGGTATGCCAATATCGATGACAAAAACAACAATAATTTCCTTGAGGCCCTCCAGTTATTCTCTATAGTACATGCTCCTACAGAGTTGCACAATCCATGGATTCATAATGTTCAAGTCCATGAGGGAGGAAACAAACCAAGAGATGAAATCTATATTCGACCGATAGTGGTTTTCATCTATGAAAAAATATCTCCCCAACACCCATTTGAAAGTTTTGATGGTCAGGTTGCATTTCGTCCTTAGCAGCCTCTTAATTATATCATTAGTAATCTCTCGGGCCATGAAAGAAATATGATTTTCTTGACTCATGAGCCTAATTGGAGTACCCATGCTTTGCAAAATACATAATAAGAAAATGTGGATTTAATGAATATTTTTGTGAATTCAACACTCTATTTATAGAAAAAGGTGAGCTAGAAAATATATCAATGGAAAACATTTCCCTATCAAAATTACAATGAGAAATGAAAGTTGATGACAATAACTAAAGGAGAATCATACGTATGGTATGTTGTGAGGATCTAAAAATTTACTGTAGGTGATGTTATTAACAACCAAATATATGGCATATCACGATGTTTTCGTCACCTTCTGTACCATCAACTAGCTCTATCATTTGAAAAGACCATCTTTAAAGGCCACTTCTTGCTTAATTAATGTAGACATATTTTTCTAATTATTTCTCCCATTTCTCAATGCTTTCTTTTTCTGAAAACTAGGTTAGGAATGTACTAAATTCCCTTCCCAAAGCTGAGGTCAAGTTTCCCAAGAATGTAGGTGTTTATGCCACATGTATCACCTTTCACTAGTAGCAATCAAGAGGCTAGCATTAATGACCATGCATTTATTCTTTAACACATGAGTAAATTGATAACCAAATTTTTTTTTTTATATGTAAGCTCTTGGCAGAAGTGAAATTCTCTAAGTTCAGAAGCGAGTGTTGCAGAAATATTTCAAAAGTTGTGGTAATGGTTGTTGAAGCATCATCCTCTAGTAGGGGTATTGAAATTCCCTTCTCCCAACTAGGACATATCAATGTATTTAGGGATATCTCCTTCACTAATGCAAAAATTCTAGAGAAATGGGACTTTCCTCATACCAGAAGCATAGCACCCAGAAACCACATCAAACCAAATGCAGTCAAGGATTTTGTAGATGATATCTTTGACCCAAAGCTATATACCAATGCCAAGAGTTTGTGAGAAAGGTCCTTCCAGAGGATGGTCACCAAGTCACAAGCGAGAAATTTTGAAGGCCTTGGATCAAGACTCTAGCATTGTGGTTTATTATAGTGCATGTTTCCCTTCATGCATTCATGCCAAAAATTGGTTAATATCTATGTTGAGAAGCTGGATAAGGAAAAAAAATCATTAGAGGTGGAGAGCTTAAAATTTCCATTAGTACTATGGCCATCAAGGATATGTTATGTAACCCCGCTAATATGGAGGCTGAGATTTTCTCATGAGATCAACTGAAAAGGCACTAGAGATCGAGGAGGGATAATTTTCCTTTCTACAAGGATGAAACAAATCAAGGCTTTGACAATGACAGTCCCAAATTTCCTTTGTCATTTAGTATATTCAATTCAAACTTGAAAGATGTGTTTTTGATGTTGAGTTTCATATATGGCTTGGACCATGATGATGAGGTTCATGAATACCAGATAGGTCTAGCCTTTAAGCTCAAAATAGAAAGGATAAAATGTCAGTACAAATTTTCCAAAATGATTATAAATAGGATGCTTGACCAATTGAAGGAGTATCATTATTTTTCCAAGTTGAGGTATTCTTCTTTCTTGGTACATTTATTTCTGCACCAAAACCCTACATTTTTCCATTGTTTAGGATTATCGCTCAATAGGTGGAGCAGGTTAGGGTTGTTTAAACAAGTTTTGGTATGGACCCATGTGCTTTCAAGCAAACACATGCGATTATTATTTGTTTGTCAAATATTTTTTGAACCTTGTGCATCAAGATTTATCCTAGTAACCTATGTAAAGGTTTCCTCTTGGGTATCTAGAGTAGATGAGGATGCAGATGACCCCTGTTGACTATTTCATGGGGTTCAATTTCAATTTTATCAGATGCCATGGGTTTACAGGTGAGCCTTTTTCGCTACCAAGATTTGTAAAGGCTAGGAAACTTTCCCAAGAAGTATATCAGTAATTTTCAATTATGGATTATGCCTATGGCACCAAGAAGAGAAAGAAGGGCCTCCATGAAATCCCTCTTACTATTGGCAAGAGAAAAGTGACACTCATGAAGAGGGGGGAACAACATGTATTGACTAGAAAATTGGCCTATCTCAGTCTTAGGCTTATTTGTGACAAATGGAAGTATAATTCAAATGGGCACATGAATTTTTGACATGAGTCATGTCAATACTAGGACGAAAGGGAATATCCAGCCAAAGAAAATGAAGGTACCTATGTTGACTTAGATGCTATACCATTTGTGTGGTCTCCATAGATCGCTTTTTACCAAATCATGATGAAATTTAACCTAAGCCTTCCAATGAATAAGTCTTTCAATAGATAGTTAAGGAAGAAGGGGTGGTCCTAAAGGAAAGTGATCGACTTTTGGAGATATTGGTAGGAGATTAAGAAAATGGCCCCCTTGTGTGGCCCCATTCCCATGGACAAAGAATTTGAAGACATTTATGATAGAGAGGCAAGGTCTTATTCAGATGAGGAATCTGATTAGGACCCTAAAAAAGAGAATGTACAAGGTGCCAACTCACCAGCCCAAGCGGCTGAAACTAGAAAAGGGAAGGAAAAAGAATTATCGCGAAAAAAGGATCCATAGGTCTACTCTTTTGCCAATATTCCTACAATGGAAAAATAGACCTGGTGATCTACAAGAAGTCTTTGACAATTTAGGGAACCCAAAGATCGTCGGGGTTAGTTGCTGAAGGATCTAGAGAAACTAGTATGCCCTCTATAAAGAGAAGTAGAATCCAAGAATTGGGTGGACAAGGAAGGTGAAGAGGTGGAATTTTCTCAACAAGTGTCTTCAGCCTCTGCAATCCAGGTAAGATTTACACCTACTATTCTTTCTTCCACTACATTGTTAGTAGCTACACACCCCTCATCCATAGAGTAGAATCATCCATTGGTAAATTATAACCTTCTTATCTTTGATACACCCCCTACCATATTTTCTGATGAGCCTCATATGGAAGCCTCGTGCATCGAACATGCGTCTTCTACCACAACCATGGTTGACACTTTAATTGCTTTATCTAAGGCCTAGGTTTCATTTTTAGATCCACCCATGCAACATATTTCATCACCATTGCCTACTTCTAGGCCTATGCCAATATTTTCAACCATTGCACCCCTTATCCTGATGAGTACTCTACATTTTGAATAATATTTGTGAGGCATCCCACCCCTCTCATCAATAGATTTCCCCTTTACCTCTCCCAAAGCCCAAGCATCTAGAAGTACACCCCGTGCCACCCTTTATGGCCTCCTTGCTATTGTCCCCATGGATGCACCAAGTATTCAATCTCGTTAGGTTCTCCACATCCAAATATAGTTAACCAAATAGGCCTAGAGGGAGAGGAAACAAAAGTGATTGACAAAGGTTGTGGCGGCTCTGACTTCCACAAAACTAGAGACATGTTTTGATGAAAATAGGAGGGCCCTATTGATTTTGGCTATGAAGCCATTAGTCTCTAAGCCTAATGGGGAGATGTAGTATGAAGACTATGAGATCTAGATCGTGGTTTTAAAATGAGTGATGTGCTTCCCTATGACAAAATTGGCCTTTCCAAAGCCACATAGAAGGTGATGCATGCTGATTACACAAAGTTGGAGAATAAATTGAAGAAGCGGGAGGTGAAGTTGGAAAATTTAAAGGCCACAATTGACAAAAATCAGGTGGAGATAAAAGAAAAAGTAATGGAGATTTCCTTCCTTAGGAAGGCACAAGATATGCAAGGAGAAGCAACTACATCACTTCAGGCTGCTCAAACTAAAAAGGATCATCTTTTAGTTGAGGTTGAAAAGATGGCATGTGAGGTTGAGACTGAGTGCAAAATGATAGAGGATAAAAATGCCCAAATGAAAAAGGCTATAGAGGAATGTTAATAGAAATAGAAAGAGTTCATTGACATTTTTAGCTAGAAAAACAACATATGTGCATAATTATAGAAAGATATGTAAGAAATGCAAGAGAAATGGTTCGAAGCCACAGACTAAGCTAAGCAGCTAAGCAAGAAATTCAAAAAAGAGAAGAAATAGATGTAAAGTAAGTTGACTACTACCCAATCTCAAGCAACAGAGGAACTTCAATGGGCTCAAACAAAGGTCAATTGATTAAAGGAGGAAATAAGGGTAAAAGAGTCTTAATTCCGATAGGAATTGACTATGGAAAAAAGGTTTGAACTCCTCTCGATAATACAAAGGTTATTATTTTCCCATTGAGAAAGAATTAAAGTTGCAACAATGATCCTATGACAAGCTCTAAGTTTTATAGCTAATGCACATGAGCTAAACCCAAAGGTCAACCCAGTAGTCAACCAAATCTTGAATATAGTCGCCCCCTGATCTGCCTAGTTAGGTAATTTGATATCCAAGTTGTATAAGGTGACTAATGAAACTTTGGAAAGTGTTGGGATTCCAAACCAAACAGTAATTTCTAGGAGGAAAAATGAATTCATCATGGACAACTAGGCTGCCTAAAGGGGTAAGAATTGTTAGCTAGCACTAACCAAGAAGATCAAAAAAATAAGAGGATTTTAGAGCCTTAGTTCATTTGGGTTTTCCCTCTTTATTTTCACCTAATGGAGCAATACTCACTGGAGAACAACTCAGACAGGCCTTAGAGGCCAAGCAATAGGACCAGTCAGAGTTCCAAAAATTGAGCTCAATTCCTACAATCGAAGAGATCAAAGGTGTGCTTCTCTGCTTGGCTTGGCTCTATTCCCTCATCAGAGTAGCCAAAGAAAAATGGGGAGCAATATCCTTCAAGGAGATAATTGACCTCGATCAGGCTTCTGAGATGCTACACACATTGATTTTTCCTTTCGATGAAGACTGGGAATATCTGCATTTTGCATTTCTCAAACTATAAGGGATTGTAAATTTCTTCTATCTTTTATGTTGTTTTGGTTATCTAGGTTCATGTATCCACAGATGAAGGCCCCTTGTGAGTCACCAAAACTATGCAACATTTTTTCTCTTTAAATGTTTGTTTTATTCAAATTTTTATTTTAGTCCAAATTCCCTAAATTTTTTGGCTTTTATTTTCACCCTGCCACTTTTCACTATGATGCACCTATTTGGAGGTCGTAGGATGATTTTGACGAAAAGGTGTGCAACTACACCACCTAGTGGTTGTGCTACCTTTTCAAAATTTGTCTTCCTTTCGGGTCCGTAGATGTACATGTGGCTGCCCCATGGAATTTTTCTCAACCTGCTCTCCCATTTTTTGAAGAACATCTGCCAGCCTATCATGTCACCCATCTATTTTTAGGCAGGTCTCTTCACCGTCGGAGCAACACTTTCACGAATGTTGTCGGGTGGAGGGGCATTTTGTTCCTTCACCACTTTTAGAGTTAGCCTCTTTTGACATCACCATTATCATATATAGCAGATCCGATCAAATTTAGTTGAGCATTTACAACCATATCTTCCTTCTGATAGGGAGACCTACATGAAGCTCTCATAGAGATCTAGGTTATCAAGGTGTTACACCCATCACCATTATTGAAGAAGCTTAAATTTTATTATCATATTAGATCCAATTTTTTTATCAAATTTTGAGGCTATCTGGTAATGACACCTATTAGGGTTTTTGGATTTTGTAGCAGAGAGTGCTTAGTGCTTGTATGCTTCTCTTGTCTTATAAAAGGGAATTTTATAGGAGCCACAAAGAATAAGAGATATAGATATCAATCAATAAATAGATAGATTATTAGTAGTAGAATAGAATAAAAAGGATTTCTTACAGAGCTCTTATCGCTCTTTTATAATTGATGTCAATACAATTATTTAGATTCATTATCTGACCTTACCATTTTTATTATTCAGTAGTATCAAGTAATAGAAAAAGAAAGTATCAGATTGTGCTCATGTGGCCTTTGTTTTACGCTTTACTCTCTGTCTCATATACATTGAATGCTCTATGTCTTTTTATTTATGTATACAAGTCTTGATATTCAATTTTCAATTGCTAGTTTTTATGATCTCCTAACCTAAACTTTTAGGAATTGAATCATGTTATAATACTCATTCATTATCTTGTTAAAGTTTTGTCGATTTCATATTATGTTTTCAAGTGGAATAGATCTATAAGGATCTAAAATATCTAGTTTGAATTTAGGTTTTAATTTTTCTATTTGAACCTTAATGGGTGCTTCTGATTGAAGGATTTGATTGACTACTCTATGCTCACATAGGTCTTAGTCGCTTGTTCTCCTTCCAGTAATGAAGGATCTGTGGGGTTTTGTTTTCACTTTATCAGAAACTGGAGCTTATTAGGGGTTTTTTGAAATGTTGTAAAATCTTTGGCACATCACCAAAATTAAGTTTTACTTTCTGCATTTCCTTCTCCCCGTTCCCCCAAATACCAAAGAAAAGGTTGATTTCTCTAAAAATCTTGAATTTTATTTAGTGAGGTGAAAATAGGTCCCCCACTCACTGAATTTCCCATAAGGTTGTCAAGAGAAGCATAAGATTTCATGACAAACATTTACCACATCATCATATCAAACTACTACACCATCAACCCACACCATCTCTATGGGTTAAAACATCACAAATCCAAATCCACCAAGTAAGTTGCAAAGGATCCATCTTACCACTCCAAAATCACAACCCCAAATGACCAATGCTACACCAAACATGAACATATTTTTTGGGTAAAATACAAACATCAATCCACCTCCATCTCAACAAAATATCAATCCAAATCCCAACTTTATACCACAATACCAATAAAATAATCCAAATTTATCTCAATATCATACCAATCCAAATATCATATCAATATCCTACTTACAACAAACCAACCCAAATCCATCTCAATAAAACATCAATCAAAATTCCACATTCACATCAAATTTTGAAAACCAAAATCCATCTTCATCATTCACTCACCTCGGCACATTCAACACAAACACCGACCCCTACATGTCTAATATGATTAATCAAAATTCCAATCCATTTACTCATCCTACACAAACTCAACCAAAAATGTCACCATCACCCATGGATACTTTAGCACAACAAATTCAAACATTGCAACAACAAATCTCCAATTGGCAAGTAAACGAGACAAATAAAACTTACTCCATTGAGGACCTATGTCCATATCCTTTTGATCCAAGTATATATATGACTCCTTCCCCCAATATTTTAATATAATAAACTTCAACAAATAAAAGGGAAAGGGAGATCCAATAGAGCATGTTCGAGAGTTTCATATTGCTTGGATAGATATCGCATTTGAATATACTTAATGAGATTATTTCTTCAAAGCCTTGTGGGACAATATCTTGAGTGGTTCACACACCTACCTCTTGGCATAAGGACATGGAGTGAACTATCTCATAATTTCATCACACATTTCTCCTACAATATTGAAAGTGACATGACCCTTGCAAAATTGTGTCAAAAAAACAAAAAGAAGGAGAATCATTTACATCCTTCTTTCAAAAATGGAGAAGTATGGCTAGTAAATACCCATGTCACATGCCTGAGAAACAATTGGTACATATCTTTATTGAAAATATCAATACCAAACTAATGCACCAACAGATAGCCACCTAACATAATACAACATTCTTTCTAGTGGATCCATGTGTTTCATGAGTGTATTAGCATAATGCAGCTTGCTAGCCTTGTGGAACCCATCATATTACATGGGCACATAGCATAATACAACTTTCTAGCTAGAAGATCTATATAGCTCATGAGTGATCTTACATCCTTATGAGAGCACAATTTTTATTTAGATAGCATATTTGATGGATGAAATTTGGTATTTGATAAAAAATAAAGATTGAGATATCTTTATCTTGCTGAGTCAAATCCCTTTAGCACTAACCATGTGTTTTAGTGCTTGGTCATTATTATATGTTATGTATTTGCATCGTGTTTCCATCATGTTGGCATTACAATTTTTATTTTATTTAATGTTCATGTTATGTTTGCATTAAATCATTTCATGTGTCTTCATCATGTATGCTTCATTTTTTTCATATTATATTTCACTTCACATGTGTGTTCCTTTGTCCTTATGTTGTCTTGCCATAGGATCTTGAGTCTTGGGGGATTGTGCATTCCTCTAGATTCATTGTAATCATGTCTCCTCAACATTTGGACAATCAAAATCCTCTTAACATCTACTTTAGTGTGAGTTTAAGTGTAAGTTCATACTCTTACTAACATGGGGGCTAAATATAGCATCGTAAATTATCACCATTAACAATTTCACACTAGAATTTTCTCCCTCCTAATTAATTGTATCTAATTATGCATATGGTGTCCAATTATGCATTCCATGACCAATTTGGATATTTATCAAGAAAAACCATGTGAAAAAAAAAAGAAACCATTTAATCTTTTTCTCTCGACACTCTACACTTTGCAAAACAGGGCTAGGACAAAGTTTCCCTAGGTGACTTGGCCCTCCTATTTTACCTCCAAAATTTAATATTTCAGAGTTGACATTTTATTATTTAAATTTGAAATTTGAAATTTCAACTTTTGGGATTTAATTTTTAGGAAATTAGGTTAATAGCCTATAAATACCAAGTTATTTCATCATTTGAAAGATATCTAGAAAGAAGAGGAAATTTCCAAAGAAAGATAATTATCAAGAAATTATTATCAAGTCAAGAGAATTCAAGAGAAGATTTATTGCAAAATTTTAACATTGAGGCATCATGTTGTGTTTCATGTTATTTTGTTCATGTTTATGCTAACATTCTGTTTGTACTAACCCTTGTAGGTATTTCAAGAAAATCAAGCCAAACAACAAACAAGCCTTGAGGTGATGTGCATGACTTCATTCCTTCAAGGATATCAGACCTGAGTGGTGCTTTGTAGTCCATGGGTATGTGTAGGATCATGATGGGCCAAAAAGTGGTGATATGATGGGTATGCATAGGGTATGTGGCTGACTACTTTTTTTTAACCCAAAATTGATGAAACAAAAAGGGTTTTTAAAGGAGATTCTCAGCTTTCCACCAATATAAATTATGCTTTAATTTGAATTTAATAAATAATTATTATTCATTTTCTATTTGAATTACGACTAAAGTCCTGATTGATAGGCTAATTGAAAAACATCTATAGCTTTCAAACGGTATCACATATTTTGAATTTGAAACATGTGTCACATTCTATGCTTTGCATATTATAGGATTTAAAAAAAATGAATTTCATGAAGTTTTGACCAAGTCAAGGTGGTTAGAGATACAAGTTTTTATATTTTTTAAAAGTTGTAATAAAAAATTCATGATTAATTATTTACTTGGAAAAAAATTACAAAAAAATATGCATCACATCAAGACATGAGTCCTCTACTTATATCTAAAATCTTATAAAAAAATATTATCATTTTATTGTGGTTAGGGTGGTAAGAAAAACACCCACTTCTTAGTTTTTCCCTGAAATTTAAGTGCTACTGCATTGAAATTTCAAATTTTCACCAAATAGATTTTACTTTTTAAATAAACCTAGTATTTTAGAAACTACATTCAATTTGCTATAGATTCTATTCTTACATATTTTTGAAATAATATAGATAACTTATTCAAATTTTTATGTCAAGTTGCCTAACTCTGATTTTTCTAAATTTTCATCGCCACTTAATGGTCTATTTTTTCCATAATGATCCTACGCATACCCCCATTGTTGATTCATCATTCATTTTCTATTTAGCCTCAAAACCTCAAAAGGATATTATATCTTTTGTCAACTTTACCATTGTGGAGGTTGAAACACCAATATGGGGTATGAATGAGGCAAGCCTCTATATGGCACAACCATTCCTCTCTCTTTGAATGTGCAAGTTTTATATATGAAGAAGATTAGAGGAATATTTAAGATCTTTTTTTATTGTTTCATTCAAACCCTACAACTTGATAACATAGGAAAACATAGTTATCTCAACATCTGATGAAGATCTAATCATGAGCATTAGAAGGAACTAGTCTCTAATCAAGCTCTAGAGGAATATAAAAAATATCTAAAATTAGTCAACAAGGACATATTCACCGTAAGAAACTTAGTCCCCCAAAATCAAGCTTAGATTTGAACCATAGGTGCATAGTACTCTGCTCTTTTCAAATTTGGTCTCAAAATTTGAATTTTAGTTTCTAGTTTTTCTATATTTACATTAGAACAATGCATTTTCATAATCATTTAGCTGCATCATTATATTTTCATCAAAAATATATTGCAAACCCTCAAAAACAATTTAGATCTAAGGCTAATTTTCTCACCTTCAAGGTTGCAAGTTAATCTAATTCCATCGCCAATCTAAATTCTATTTTTTTGTAGTAAAAGGTAGATAATCCTAGTAAAACCATAGGATCACTTTTCTTGCATTACATAAGGAATCTAACAATGATGAAAAGAAGCCATACCGAAAGGGGGAAAAGATTCAAAATAATAAAAAAAAATTTCTTTATCAATGAGGAAGGCTAATCATTTGATGATGATGACCAAGGCACCTCTAAGAATGAAGGAGAAAGGGATCTATTTATGGCTATAGAAAACTCTAAAGAAGATGCAAAAATAAATTCCAAAATTGAAGATGATGCAATAGTAAACCTTGTGAAAGAATTACTCTTTTCCAGTAAGGAGATCAAAAGTTAGGTGACAACCCTTGTGCATATAGTCATGAAACCTTTGACAATCTTACTCCCCTGGATTGACAATTAGACCAAACTAAATTTAGTTATTGATATTAAATCTTTCCCATTATACCTCAGTTTTGGCCTATAATTTTAGCATTTTTGTCAAGGAAAGGTGTTAAAGTCCTATTAGCTTGGTGAGATGATTTACAACTAATGCATTAGGAAGAAAGCTCACATAATTGTCAACCTTGCCTAGGTGATTAATCCTAATTTTAATTGTTTTAAATCATATAGATGCATGATTAGAGTTTGTAGGTAAATCTTAGAACATACAATTATTTATATCAATACATGTTGTTGTGATTTAAATGATAGGAAAGAATTAAGTTTGAAGAAACAAGATAAAAACATAAAAAAATGATGCATTTACAAGGTAGTCCAAACACATCAATTTTTAGGAAAAGTACTTGAAAAAAATCAATTTTGAAGACTACAAAAGAATAAAAATGTGCTTGTCCATGCCTAGAACCTCACTTTCTAATTTAAGAAAAAGAAGGTTTAATTGGTGGGAAATCATGTCAACACAAAGTAATGTTTTTATGTCTCCTCTATGTAATGAATGCAACTTAGATGATCTTTATATTTCATTTCCATTATCACAAAAATCTAAAAATATTATTCCCATAACTAAGCAAGAAAAAATGATTCATGAATTCTTAGAGCGATAATAGATTTTTGAAAATGAACTAATAGATGAAAATTTGACCACTTGTTGCTCTAATTGTTGTAGGAACAAAGATAAGTGTATATTCCAAGTTGTTCAATAAAATGAAGAAGACATGTTGAAGGAGATACAAGCTATAAATGATCCTCAGAAAAATAAAGGTGAAAGTGAGAAAGCCTTTTTTGTAGCTCGAGGACAACTTCACACATCAAATTGGGAAGATACAAGTGTTCTCAATAATTTTAACACATCTTATAATTCTATTGGATTAGAAAGGAAATATGTTTCTTGAAAAAATTCTTCTCTGTCTAGTATGTATGGTGAATGAAAAAAATCCCCATACTACCAAGAAGAGAAAAATGAATCCTCACAACAACCACATAATGCACCATATATATTACCATCTCCACCATACCCATCCTACTTAATCAAACCCACTTTATATTTGTCAACTAGGAAAATTAGAGGAAAAGCATGAATCATCGATAGAAACCATAAAACTATCTAAATTCAAGCCATAGAGAACCTAATATAACAATGATGAATAAGATGACAATATAAATCAAATAATGAACCAATAATACCTCAATTCTTATGCCAAAGTTGATTCTCCTCCATTGCTCTTCTTAATTTTGCTTGTTTTCTCTCAGATATGTAGTGTGCAGTATTTCACAATAAGATCAATGTAGTTGATGGATAGCAAGATTTCTAGATGAATGATAGCAAAATATTCAATATTATGGTTAAAATTGGAATGAGGTTGATAGCTTTCTTTTATAGAAATATCAATTAGATGGATGGTGAGGATTGAGTGATGATGTATAATGATCAATGGCAAAGATTGACTGAGGGAACGATGATTAATAAGAGTAGTTAATTATTGTAGTAGGGGAAAATGAATTAAATGATGGATAGGGATAGATGAATTAAATAATTACAACAATTATTTAATCTAGGAGGTGGTGGATGAATAATTAAATAATTAAAAATAATTATTTAATTATAGAAGAAAAGATGGAGATAAATAATTAAATAAATAATAATTTATTTAACTATAGAAGAAAATGATTGTGAATAATTAAATAAATAACAATTTATTTAATTATAGATGAAAAAGAAACTAATTAGTGATGTAATTAAATAAATAAAATTTATTTAATTAATCTAAGAAGAATAAAGATAAAATGAATTAATTAAATAATATTAAATTATTCAATTAATAGAAGAAAGTGGTATTAAGGAATATTTAAATAATCAAAAACTATTTAATTATGTAGGAAGGATGCAAATTAGTACAAAAATGTTATTTGTAGGCTTAGGAAATTTTCAGTGTCTACATTTTTCCCCTCTTTGAGACAATATTATTTTCAACATTGTGTCAAAGAAAAATTAGAAAAATTTATCTCAGGACCTAGCCCAGTATGTCTTAGCATGCCCTAGCTAAGGTGAGATAGTGTGGTGCCCCTTTAGAAAAATTAAATTTTTTTTGAAATATTTTGAAAAAATTGGCAAGTTTATCGACAGGTCAATTAGATAGGAATGAATGTGTTTGCGATGAAAAACTAGTCTTATAAGATGATCTAGGACTCTGTACAGGCATTTGAAGGTGAAAGTTGATGTGGCTAGTTATGAAGAGGGGGACCTCTTAGGTCAAAATTGTCTATAAATTACCCCTATGGGGTTCAACATAGTTATTAGTATATTTTTCTTTTAGGATTTATAGTACTCTAGAGTGAAGGTTTGTTGTGGAGCAGTGGATCTATGACATCAATTCTAGTTGGATTGCACCGAGGATATCAAGTTTGGACTTTTCGATGGCCTAAGGGATTAGGAAATGTGGTATGTGACCCTCTCCCACATTGAAACTTTGTCAAAATTTTCTTGAATTTAGGGGGGAAAAATTAGTCAATAGATGCAGTGTAGTTTCTACACCACAACTATGCATGGGTTCACCGTAATTGTCGGTTGGCCCACCGCATTTGTGTGGTACACCACATGTGTTTTTCAGAGCTACATTTGTTGAAGGCTTGCAACTATTTCATGCACTATAATATTCAAATTGCACCACATTTGTATGGTAGAGCACCACAATCGTGCTAGCATCAATATGTGCGAATCAAGTGGAATTGTGTGGCATATCTATGAAAAGCTGCAATATAATTGAATTTTGACACAATTGACTTAGTTTTTTGCAAAAACATTGATTTGAAAAATGTCCAATAGGTTTGTTAATCATCCTAACTAATTTAATGTTCTTTATAGCACACAAGAGAATATCATCCATCTACACACATGAGAGCTGACCCTCGACATATGGCCAATGAGATCACTTGGATGGCACCGATAGGGATACTTTGCATGCATTGGGTTTGTATCATGTCACATTTATACCTAATATTTGGGCTAACTGAGAATTACTAATTTCCCTTACTAAGAGATGGAATTCAAAGATGAGCTCATTTCATTTACTAACTGGGGAGGCAACCATTACTCTAGAGGATGTATGGTGTATCCTCTTACTTCCTATCCATGGTGAGTAGGTTGTATATAACCTAGACTCCAACCTAGTTGTGATGCAAATAAATTTCAAGATAGATGATCTAGGCTTCGAGGAGTATGATATCTAATGGGACACACCTATCAATAGATACGTGAGGTTGATTGTAGTGGTGTGTAGTGTGATCACAAGAGTTGTAGTTCCTAACATATGTGGACATGGATTTTTAGTTGGATGGGGTTGGATGCTAGCTAGGATGATGGAGGAGGGTACATTATATGTGTGGGGAACTTAAATGCTTTATATGTTGTACTTATAGCTACAAGATGTTGCTTATTGGGATGTTCAGTCTATTGGATGTAACACTAACCTATAGATGGTTTGGGCATGAGAGCATATCATCATATTTAAACTAGTGATAGATAGGGACTTTCCACCTAGGTTTCCTTATATATACATCTATGGTGGAGCAGTGACACACACTCGTGTTGGTGATGTTAGATACTAGAGACACACCATTTTCCTTATTGATGTGTTCACATGGAGGCCCTACAGGAAGTGCACAAGGTGGGAGCATGACATGGAGGAACTACCATATTGCAGATAGACTAGGTACTTGATTGGTCGCACAATACAAATTCAACATATTATAGAGTAGTAGCTATCAAAGAGATTGTTGAGGTAGTTTGGAGAGAGATAAGGAGAGCTTGTTAGTGTAATGGAGTTTGCTTAGTTAGCTTGAGAGGTACCTAGTGGGGACCTATGATTAGTGTACAAACAACTGTATAGGATTTCGAGAATCTTTAGTCTATTCAATGAGGTTCCTCTCCAGATCTAGTAGATGCAAGTGTGACTCCAGATTAAGATGCTTGGTGGGTGCAATATAGGAAAGTTCCCTTAATAGATCTAGATAGGCTAGATCTAGTTGAGAGTTTAGGTAGAAGTTCATAAGGGAGTCTACGAAGGAGAGGATTGGGTGGAGGTGATGGTGGTAGGGGTAGGGGATGGGGTGACAGATATGGAAATGGTAAAGGGGGTGGTAGAGGTAGGGGTTGTTTAAATGCACAAGACAACTGAGAGGGGGGTTGAATCAGTTGTCACCAATCACATCCACAAAACTCAAATAATTATTAATTCCACTTCTAATTTAATCTATTATTAAGTATGAGCATGAAGTACAAATAACATAAAGCAATATAAACACAAGAAACACTAGATTTACATGGAAAACCCAATAAGGGAAAAACCATAGTGAGGATTAACTCACAATATAAGAGTAATTAAAAAACCTATTACAAGAGGCTCAGGATTAACTCACAATATAAGAGTAATTTTAAAACCTATTACAAGAGGCTCACTGCCCAAAATAGGACTCGCTATCCAGATAGGTCTCACTGTCCAAAATGGAGGCTCACTACCTACAGATATAGAAAGGTAGAAAGAAGAATGTTACACAGAGAGAAATTTCTCAATGAAACATAAGATCCACAACAACAACTTCTACACATCTGCAACCTTGATAAGAGAATTGCAAACACCATCAACTCACTACTTTTGGGAGTCTAACACATTAAATTTATGCTACCTCAATTCACTTTCACACACTCTTGCTTCTCACACTTGTGGCATACAATCCTTAACATCTTGTCTTATATTTATACCATATTCATCCTTAGAAACTTTCTCCAAGGTTGGCTAAACACTCTTCATTTTAAAAATTCAAATTAGGTCGGCAACTCAACATTCCCGTGGTGGAAGAGAATGAGAGTGGACCAAACCAACACTTAACCAAGACCAAAACAACATCTTGGATCAATCACACACTTCTTTAATTGATACTTATCCTTTGCATGACGTGTAAATACCAGGTCATCCAAACCTAATGAAAACACTAATGATCTTTGAAGTATGTATGCTTCTACAACAAGAAGATGAAATGCAAACCAAACAACACTCTTCACCATACACTGGAACACATCTCAGATGCCTTCAAATTCATCCGCAGCTAATGCAACAACCTTCATACACAAGACACTTTCCATCAGTCCAACTAGACTGTATAGACACACATAGTAACTCTAAAAATAGTCTTCTAGAGTACCAAACCATAAACACCTTTAATAGAACACATATAACATCATTACGAGCCTTCCTCCAGATCCGAAAGACCAAAAAAATCCAACGAAGGACTGCAGAGTAGATACATTTCTCCCAGTCCATAGACAAAAAACTCTACCATACCAGTTCACACAACTTCCACTCTTCACCAAACTAGAAGCTATAATCTAGGAAATATCACCCAAGGATTTCCTTAAACAACACTTCATATCAGCACAAGCATAGGATCAACATAGAAGAAACATGGAGCAAATATGAAAGTACATTCTAAACACACACAATTTTGACTTCACTATTTATTAATTTTCTCAAAAGCACTTGGTAAATCATCATATCAGCACACCTACAACACCATAAAGATAGCTCCATGTACTCACAAAATCTCAATAGTCTCTCAACTATACATGCAAAACATGCAACCACTTGATTTCTTTCTCTGAAACAACCTATTAGTGTTGACATCAATGGAAACATTCATGACAACACCACCATACTCATTCATACTTGCAATAATTTCCCCCTTTGTCATTGATGGCAACACACAACTCTCTCTCCCCCTTTCAAATCAATGGAAAATAACAAAAATTTGAACATTCCCCCTTAGGATTGCACCCACACATCTCATACTGCAACAATGATACTTCCTACTCCCGCTAAGGAGTAGACCCCAATCATTAGTCCATACAAATTATGATGTATTTGTAGATCCACTAGACTAATGCACCTCCATCTGCACCTAGTTCAAAGGAGGGGCAATAACCCCCAATTTATTTGTGTGATACTCAAAAGTATCCTTCAAAAGAGCCTTAGTAAATATATCTACAATCTAATCCTTTGTAGACACATATTCCAACCTTACTTCATTCTCCAATACCTTCTCTCTCAAGAAATGATATCTGATAGATATATTATTTGTCCTTGAATGCATCACTGGATTCTTTGAAATATTTATTACACTTGTATTATCACAAAAAATAGTGATAGGATCATCACAAATCATTCCTATATCCTTCAATGTTTGCTTCATCCATAATACCTATGTGCAGCAAGATGTTGTTGCTATGTACTCATCCTCTGCCATCGATAGGGAAACTGAATCATGTTTCTTGCTTAGCCATGAAACCAACCTGCATCCAAGAAAGAATGCACCACAACTTTTACTCTTCCGACCATCCACACAACCAACCCAATCTGCATCAGTGTAAGCACTCAAAGTTAAATTAGTATCCTTAAGATACCACAAGCCATAATTTGGAGTGCCTCTTAGATATTTGAATATCCTTTTCATAGTTGTAACATGTGTTTCTTTAGGTTATTCTTCAAATATCACAACCAAACATACCGCATGCATGATATCCAGTCTAGTAGCAGTAAGATATAATAGTCCACCAATCATAGATCTATACATTCTCTGATAAACTTTAGGTGATTCATCATCCTTACTTAGTTTACATCTAGTCACCATAGGGGTATAGATCGGTTTGGAGTCATCCATTCCAAGCTTCTTCAATAATTCTTTAACATACTTTGATTGTAAAATGAATACGCCCTTATCAGTTTGATTCACTTAAAGTCCAAGAAAGAAATTCAACTCACCAATCACATCCACAAAACTCAAACAAATATTAATTCCACTTCCAATTTAATCTTTTATTAAGTATGAGCATGACATGTTGATAATAGAAAGAAATATCAACACAAGAAACACCATATTTACATGGAAAACCCAATAAGGGAAAAACCACGGTGAGGATTAACTCATAATATAAGAGTAATTGTAAAACCGATTACAAGAGGCTCACAATGAAAGGGTTCACTGCCCAAAATAGGGCTCACTTTCTAGATAGGACTCACTATCCAATAGGGAGGCTCACTGCCTACAAATATAGAAATATAGAAAGAAGAATGTTACACAAAGAGAACTTTCTCAATGCAACAAAAGATCCACCACAACAACTTCTACACATCTGCAACCTTGATCAGAGAATTGCAGACACCATCAGCTCACTACTTTCAGGAGTCTAACACATTAAAGTTCTGCTACCTCAATTTACTTCCGCACACTCTTGCTTCTCACACTTGTGGCATACAATCCTTAAGATCTTGTATTATATTTATACCATCTTCATCCTTAGAAAATTTCTCCAAGGTCGGCTACACACTCTTCATTTTACAATTTCAAATTAGGTCAGCAAATCAACATTCCCACAGTAGAATAGAATGATAGCAGACCAAACCAACACTTAACCAAGACCCAAAACAACATCTTAGATCAATCACATGCTTCTTTAATTGATACTTATCCTTCGCATGATGTGTAAACATGAGGTCGAACAAACCTAATGAAAACACCAATGATCTTTGAAGTACATGCTTCCATAGAAAGAAGATAACATGAGGACCACACAAAATGCTTCACCATACACTAGAACACATCTCAGATGCCTTTAGATTCATCCACAACTAATGCAACAACCTTCATACATAGGACACTTTCCATCAGTCCATCTAGACTATACAGACACACATAGTAACTCTGAAACTAGTCTTTCAAAGTACCAAACCACAAACACCTTTGATAGAACATAGATAAAATAATTACAAGCCTTCCTCCAGATCTGCAAGACCAGAAACAAACCAATAGAGGACTACGTAGTAGATAAATTTCTCCCAATCCATAGATAAACAACTCTACTAGACCAATTCACATACTGTTGAGTACAACTTCCACTCTTCACTGAACCAAAAGCTATAATACAAGAAATATCACCCATGGATGCCCTTAAACAACACTTCAGATTGGCACAAGCATAGGATCAACATAGAAGAAATGTGGAGCACATACCAGAGCACATTCTGAACACACACACAATTCTGACTTCACTATTTATTTATTTTTTCAAAAGCACTTGGTAACTCATCATATCAGCACACCTATAACAGCATAAAGATAGCTCCATGTACTCACAACATCTCAACAATATCTCAACTATACATGCACAACATGCAACCACTTGATTCCTTTCTCTACAACAACCTATATAGTGTTGATATCAATGACAAAATTCATGACAACACCACCACACTCATTCATACTTGCAACAGGGGTGATGATAGGAGTGGTGATAAGGGTAGAGGTAGAGGTCAAGATATTCCCATATGACTATCACCTATCTATAAGGAGAGGGAGAAGGAGATTAGGGTAGGTGATGCTTCTCACTAGGAGGAGGAGGTATGGGAAGGAGAGGAGATGGAGGTGGAGGTGGAGGTGGATATAGTTAGTGAGGGCATTGAGGAGGTAGCATAGGATGTGGAGATAGGGGAGGGGCTGCATGATATTTCTGTGAGAGAGGTGCTTAGGGATGTTATGGAGGAGGAGGCATAGGATGGATGGAAAGGACCTCAAGTAGCAGCTTTATAGGCATAGCTCCAAAATGCATTGGCACAAGTTCAAGGCTTACAGAGACCAATATTTTATGAACTTTATGTAACCTCCCAAGACTCCAAAAGCTAAGTGAGGATGCCTAAGTTTGAAAATTCAAAAATTTGTTAGACCATACCAAAGGTTATGTAATTTTTCAAAAGTTTGCTAATGAAGAAAAGCTAAAGAATGAAAGAGAACATTTTATGTGTTGTCAATATTCTTGATAGGTTTTGAAACCATTGTTGGTCCTCTATGGGGTTTCAAAAACCTCTTCTTTTATTGATTAAATGAAATTGAAGGTAGTAAAGTATAGGGTTTTGTAAGCGTGGTGGATTTCAAAGGTTTTTTGGAACTTTCCTTATTAGGTGATGACAATGCAAGAAAATATCTGATTAAGTGAATACAACCATGGGAAAAATGAAAATATGCAAAAATTTAATATACTTAGACATCATTATAAAATTCAAACATAAATTAAAGGAAAGAATGCTCTAAGAAAAGGAGAACATACTGCCAGATTAAAAAGATTTCTATTATATCATATTCATATATATATATATATATATATCTATGCGTGTGTGTTTTGGTTTTACAAAATTGGCATTTATGACTCAAAACAAAAATATATTAGCATATTTACTCTAGTTACAAATGACAAACATGAGGACACATATCCCTTCCACCACCTCTTATAGATGCTCAATCTATGATGGAAAAAGTAGATTTTCATGAGATTGGATAAAGTGGGAAAACAATCCCATGTCGTTCCACACCAGTCCTACATGAAGAAGAGTCATTGCCTCCTCTGTAGCCTCATGTTGGGTTGCAATAAGGATACATATGGTATTACCCATGAGGTTGGTTTGGGAAATTGTCTTAGCCCTCTGATGGCCATCCTTACTTTGTTTTGGTACTCAAGTCAAACCAAGAGTTTTGTTGCCCTAACTCCCCAATCATGTCATCCAAATGTGTGGAACACAATATAGATGAAGCACTCTAGGAGCTCGGTGTTGTAAACATGGACGTGGTTCAGGAGACCTTCCCCCAAAATCTGTCGTAGTACTTCTTCTTCTAAATCACTTTGAATTGTGAAGACCTCCCTCAATTGGTATATTAGTAACTTGAAGAAGGGTCTGCATTCAAATTCCTCAATCACAATGAAATAATTCCTTGAGAAACCTTCACTCTCAATACTCTCCATCTTTTAGGAATGCAACTTGAAATGTGAAAATGAGGATCTTTCTCACTAGATTTATAGAAATTAGGAAGAAAATCCAAGCTGAAATTTTTTGGGACTTGGCGACCAAAGAGGTTATGATGTGGCTTGAGAACTAAACAATGATGCGACATAAATTTATTATAAGCTTTAGTTTTTCTATGAATATTTTGAGATACCTCTTCATCTGAATGCTCACACACATGGATTATGAATACATGCATTTTTCACTTAATTCAAGCCCTGAAACTTACACCATTTGCAAGTACGGATAGCCACATGGAAGATGTATGAATAGGAAATGGTTTGGATAACTATCAAATCCTACTGAAGAGATAGCATAATGATGTTCATTCTTAATCTTTAATTCTTTGTGTTTATCTTCTTTAAGTGGAATGTTAGCTAGAAAGAAAACATCGATTAGTCCAATGGTTGTGTTGGAAAAACAAGGATAGACAATTGAGAGGAGGGGGGTGAATCATTTGTCACAGAAATTTAAAATTTTCTAACTTAACTTAACCTTAATCTTAGATTTGATGAATAAGTAATTAACCACAAGAAATTAACACATCAGAGAGACAAATAACAACAAGATTTTTTGCATGGAAACCCTGTTAGGGGAAAAACCATGGTGGATGTGAGTCCACTAGATTATACTATGTTAGAAGTATAAAAAGAAATAATAAGAGGAATGCACATGCATTCAAGCACACTGCCTAGAGCTCACTACTCAATTACAAAAGAGGACTTACTGTCCAACAATAGGGTTTGGATTAAAACCATCGAAGATGTGAAATGAGAAAATAGCTTCTTCACAAGCCTAATTATAGTTCCAATTAAGCTCAACACTTTTTCACACTTCACACAATCTTCTTCACACTCTTCTCTTCAATCGAATGATATTTGCACATACACACATAGGAGCACACAAAGCATCTTCTACATCAATGAACTAATTTCCCTTATATATCCGCTACATGAGATTCCATCACTACTTCGTCAGCCAAGAAAATAAAATATATTTGCAAATGTCGGTCCAAATTTACAAATAAAATTTTAATTTGAATCCACCAAGGTCCGCAACAACATAGTGGAGACCCAAATTAACATCTCCAATGCGAAAGGACTTTAATTAATTTCACCTCAAAGATCCACAACATGCTACCAACATGTCATCCAGAAACATGAAAAACCAAACATGCGCAAGAAAAGATCTTCATCCACGATCTCACCGATTAATGTGGATGCACCAAAAAGATAGAGAATTATCTAGAGACATCTGAGAGTACCAAGAAACAACAGAGAAGCATCCACAACAATTGAGATAACTAGAATCACACAATATTCATTCAAGAATACTGACAGATACCAGCAAAACACTATCAGACCACAACATACTCAAAACTTCACGCAGACCTCTAAAACTTCTGGTAGATGATCTAGATAAACTCAAAAATAAACCATTAAATCCACATTAGCTAATCTTCAATGTACAGAACAGGACACCATCATGACTTGCACAGTTCCACTAGGAACACATAATACTTTCTCTTACAATTTTTTCAATATCCTCGATGTATACAACAATTCATACACCAAATGCTAATAGTGTTGACATAAATGACAACCACATATCATAAACCATATCCACAATATCCAACAGGTTGTTATTGTAACCTCCAAAATTTAAGATTAGGGTGGGGTATAAAATTCGATAAAAAGGAATGTGAAGGGGTCCAAATTTTCTTTGATATCATTGTCATGTAATTAAGGAAAGAAGGAAAATTTTTTAGAATAAAATTATGATTTAAGATTACTTTTAGTCTATGATTTATGAGCTTTTAGTATGGTGTTCATCATATTGGTCTATTGATTGAATTTATTGTGCAAACTTATTCTCTATGTGGAATAATACATCAATGCTATATTCTTTATTTGTGATCATATTCATTCTTCAATCTTAAGTTTTTTAGCCATTATCATCTGGGTTTTTGAGCTTTTTTGTTAATTGTTTCTTTGATTTCACCACAATAGTCTCATATTTATGGATTAGTGCTTGCTTTCCTTTCCTAGTTTCTAGTTAAAAGCATACCCAAAAATCAATAATATCATATTAGGGAGCTGCACCTCTAAAATTCAGAGGAAATTCACATGCAATTGTGATCTTTCCAGAGCTATTAGTAATATTGGTCTTTGTATCCTTGGCTATAGAGTTATTATTTTACTATTACAATAAAAGCCAATTCATTAGCTAACATATTTTTGGTGACTCTGCTAGGGACACATTGAGTAAAATATTTGAAGGTCATATTTAAGTCATGCAACAAGATGGTGCTTTCCCATGAAGGTATCTTTCCTATACTATAGCCAGACATAGATTGGATGAAACAAGAATAGGAGGATATTATTTCCCAATTAAATAAACTTGCTCGGTGATACAAAAGGAGTGTTGAAGATTACATGAGAGAAAACTTTGTGTTGGAAGAGGAAGAAGAACGAGCTTGATGACTTTTGAGGAGAGTAGTGGAGTGACCTCCAATACTTGATTTGGTGTATTACAATAATCTGCCCCCTCATTCGAATCATTGCCTAAATCAACTCTTGAATCAATGTCGGAATCCTCGTCCTACTCAACCTCCACTTAGGAATTGACCTGGGTGTAAATTCTCTTTTACTTCTTAAAGGATTTGGCAGCTCTAAATGTTATGGATTCTATCATTTCACACCCTTGGGGTAATTGTGTTAGACCATTAGCCCTATCTAAACATAATGATTTACCACATTGTTCAAGGAAGAATTTTCCAAAATTTTCTAGTAAGGACCTACAAGATCCTGAAGAACGCATTCTGGCTATGACTGTTGTGAGCAAAATTTTGGGAATTCAAGAAGAAGATGTATTTGTGAGACTATTTTTCAATAGCCTAATTGAAACTATAGCTGAATGGTTCAGAGGCCTTTAGAGGGGGTGTATAACTGGTTGGGGTGTTTTGAAAAAGAAATTTCTTGACCGTTTCAAAGATGTAGTTAATATTGTTGCCTTGCTTTTATTTTTCTTCCAGAATATTAAAGGTGAAAAGGAATCAATATTATAATTTTTTGACCATTTCAATCAAGAAATCCAATGAATTCCTTTGTTTGATTAGCCAAGTAAGTTAATTCAATTTCACATATTCATGTCTTCTTTACATCCTGAAGTTTAACTTATTTTAAAGAGGGATAAAAGTTGTGGAATTGAACAAGCTTAGTCAAAGACGATAAATATTGAAGATGATATAAATTATTTCTAGAGTTTAGAGATGAGATCATATTGAAAAATTCGTTGTCACCCCAGAAATATCCAAGCATAAGTTTTTCAATTTTCAATGTACATTAAACCAATCTTTCCCTAGTGCTAAGAACATAAATCTAGCAATTTTTGGGCCCCCATATTTTGGTAAAAGTAAAAATATGAATGAAGAAGATGAAGGTCAAACTTGGGATGCTCAAGTGCATGATTTGAATTCCAAAGGAGTGGAAGAAGATCCTAGTTCATCAAGTAAAGAAGAGGATTTTTCTCCTCGGGTAAGGAATGATTTTGTGATTCACTTTGTTCTTACTAGCTCCCCTATTGTTGATATGGATAATCATGATTTTTATGAGAATTGTTGAAGTTATCAGATTCTCTTTGTAATCCTCAATATGAGGTTTTTACTTTTGGAAATATTAATGACGAGTTCTCAAAAAAATTGAATAGAGAATATGGTGACCCTTTTGTTGAGGATAAAGTTACCATAGGATCCATGGATGTTGGGAAATTCACTATTTTACAAACTAATTTAGAGGAATGGGATGCTACTCTCATTTGAGAATGGAGATCCTAGGATAACCTCAATGATGAAAAGGAGAATGGGATGAAATGGAGTAAAATTTCCAATCCCCTATTCATTTTCGATGAATCCTATGAAGTGAAGGATAATCCTTTGTTTGAAAATTCAAATTTTGATCTCTATGGTGATAAGATAAGTCGGGTTATCCATTGTATGGGTGCTAATGGGATAAAAAAATGTGAATTAGAGGAGAACAAAGATACATGTAGGTTGAATAATCAAGATAATTATGGTGGGATAATTTAGGAAATGAAAAGCATCATTGTTTTGGTTGCACATGAAGAGACTAATAAAGAGGAGAAATATAAGCCAACAAGAAAGGATCTAAATCCTACTTATGAAGAAAAGTCTATTTAGAAGGTTAGATAATTGGAAAAGGTAGTATGTGACATGAGAAGCATAGTATGAGGTTGCCTTCCCTAGAGAGAAGAAATTTATTATTAGAAGTGGCTTTTCAGAAGCATGGTGGTTTGTTAGGCCTTTCTAAATGAATGTAGAGTTTCATGGGCTAATCTATTTTCTACCACTCTTCATAAGCTACATGAGTACACTATTTTGTCAA
This sequence comes from Sequoia sempervirens, assembly GCA_007258455.2. Lineage (NCBI taxonomy): Eukaryota > Viridiplantae > Streptophyta > Pinopsida > Cupressales > Cupressaceae > Sequoia > Sequoia sempervirens. The sequence continues at coordinate 42,084,529 of VDFB02000015.1, forward strand.
GTCTAGTTCATTTTTCTCTCAACCAGTTAACAATTTTGTATGAGTAGCTTGCCTTCTCTTTTGGTAGGATTCATCCTACCTTGTATATAGTCTCATTTTGGTGTGTTTATTTTGATTTTTGTCTATTTCATTCCTTTCCACATGAATTTGTGCCCAATGGATAAGACACTAGCTTATTATAATGCATTTCTAGGTTCTTAGTTGCATCCTTTTAGTCCTTGTCCCTAGTCAGAGCCACAATTAATCTAGTTTCATTCATTACACTTAAGACTATCACCACTTTTTGAAAAAATTTCTACGTATGGATCTTTGTCGGTATTTCCTTAGGTTTCATGAACTTTGGCGAACGTCACCAAGGTTAGTATACCTCTTTCCTATGCGGATATTTATTCTTAAGTATTTCGATTTATATTTTTATCCTCCTTTATTATCGATATTTTATGAATTTTTTGTAACCTCCCAAGACATTGAAAGATATGTGGGGATGCCTAAGTTTCAATGTTTAAAAATTTATCAAACCATAGTGAATGTTATGTAACTTTTCAAAAAAATATGCTACTAAAGAAAAGCTAAAGAATGAAAGAGAAGTTTCTACATGTTATCGGTATTCTTAATAGGTTTTGAAACCATTGTCAATCCCCGATAGGGTTCCACAAACCTCTTATTTTTCTAATTTTATGAAAGCAAAGGCAATAAAGCACAAGGTTTTGTAAGTGTGGTGAATTTCAGAAGTTTTCTAGAACTTTCCTTATTAGGTGATTCCAATGGAAGAAAATATCTGATTAAGTGAATACAACCATTGGAAAAACACAAATATACAAAAATTTAATATACTCAGACATCATTATCAAATATAATGATAAATTAAAGGATAGAATGCTTCGATAAAGGGAGAGCATAACACCAGATTATGAAAATATTTATATTATATCATATTCATATTATATGTTTCGGTGTTATGAAATTGGAATTGATGCCTCAATACAAAAAGCTATCAGCATATTTATTTTAGTTACAAAGAGTAAACATGAAAACATGTATCCCTACCACCACCTCCTACAGACACTCAATCTAGGCTAGTGAAAGAAAATTTTCATGAGATTGGATAAAGTGGGAAAATAGCCCCATATCGTTCCACACTAGCCCTACAGAAAGAAAAGTCATCACCTCCTTTGTAGCCTCATGTTGGGTTGTAGTAGCGATCCATATGGTGTCACCCATGATGTCAGTTCTGGGAAATTGGCTCATCCTTCCAATGTCCACCCTTACTCTATTTTGGTACTTAGGTCGAACTAGGCATTCTACTACCCTAACTCCCTAGTCATGTTGTCCAAAGGTATGAACCACATTATAGATGAAGTTCTCTAGGATCTTTGTTTTGTGAACATGGATGCAGTTTAGGAACACTTCCCTCAAAATATGGTGTAGTACTTATTCTACATCACTTTGAAGTACGAAGACCTCCCTCAGTGGGTCCATCAATAATTTGAAGAAGGGCTTGCATTCAAATTCCTCAATCACAATGAAATCATTCCTTGAGGAACTTTCACTCTTAATAATCACCATCTTTTAGGAATATAACTTGAAATGTGAAAAATGAGGATCTTTCTTGCTGGATTTATAGAAATTAGGAAGCAAATCCAGGCTAGATTTTCTTGGAACTTGAAGAACAAAGAGACAATGATGTAGCTTGAGATCTAAATGTTGATGTGACAAAAATTATTATAAGCTTTAATTTTTCTCTAATTTTTTTGAGTTACCTCTTCATCGGAATGCTCGCATGCATGGATTTATGAAGACATGTATTTTTCATTTAATTCAGGCCCTAAAATTTGTGCCATTTGAAAGTAAAGATAGCAATGTGGAATATGTCTAAATAGGAAACATGTTAGATAATTGTTAAATCCAATTGAAGAGATAGTGTAATGATGTTCATTCTTAATCTTTAATTCTTTGAGTTTATCACCTTCTTTAAGTGGAATATTAGCTAGCAAGAAACTGTCAATCAGTTCAATATCTGTTATTGTAACCACCAAAATTCAAGATTAGGGTGGGTATTAAATTTGATAAAAATGGCTCCGAATGGGTTCAAATTTTATTTGATAGCACTATTATGTAATTAAAGAAAGAAGGAACATTTTTGACAATTAAATTATGATTTCATATTGCTTTGAGTATGGTGTTCATCATATAGTTCTATTGACTAAATTGATTGTGTAGACTTATTCTCTATGTGGAATAATCCCTCAATGTTATATTCTTTATTTGTGATCATATTCATTCTTCAATTTGAAGTTTGTTAGCCATTATCTTTTGAGTTTTTGAGCTTTGTTGTTAACTATTTTTTTGATTTTTCCACACTAGTCTCATATTTATGGATTAGTGCTTGCTTTCCTTTCCTGCTTTCTGGTTAAAAGAATACCCAAAAATAAATTATGTTATATGAGGGATTTGTACCTCTAAAATTCAAAGGAAAATCACAAATGCAATTGTGATATTTCCAGAGCTGTTAGCAATATTGGTCTTTGTATCCTGGGCTATAGAGTTATTATTTGAGTATTACAATAAAGGCCAATTCATTTGCTAACAAAATGATTGAAACATCATACTATTATTATAACCATTCATCATTTGAATTCTAAATTCACTATAATTATGACCAAATCTATTGCATGTATGACATTGATCAGAAAATGATTAAAAGTTTTAATTCATTCTGCTTCTACACTATACATCTCTATGTCCAAATTTATTGCAAGAATAAAAGTTCCCATTGAAAGGTGAATACCTTTGTGTACCTGGTTGTGTTTTAGGAGGTCTCTTGAAACTTTTCTTCTAGTTTTGGACATGTTTGATATTGTTCTTCTTATCTTCAGTCTTCCTTTGTTCATCATTCTTCTTTTCAACAATTTTTGGAGTCGAATTTTCCTTTGAGATTTCTCCTTTTTCAAACCCTAGTCATTCTTTATCCTTAGAATCCTTCTGACTAGCAAGAATATCATTAAGAAAGGTGGAGATATTCTTGAATTTTTCTTGTTGACTATTTTCTTTCTCTAGATCTTTCCATAGAGACACACCGTCTTCTTTAAGTCTTGAACATTATATAGACTTTTATTCCAATTTGGAATTCAAGTAGTTTTTAACTCATTTTCCTTCTTCAATTAGCACTTTCAAACTGGTGATTATCCCATTTGATTGTTTGAGCTGCTCATTTTTTTCCTTCATTCTTTCTTTAAATTTCTTGATTTGATCCCTCAACTTCTTGATGCACTCATCTTCTTCCTTAATATTTTCTTTCAGATCTTTATTCTCATATTCTACTTTATCTAAATCATCAAGAGTAGATTTAATTTCTCATTCCATATCAACTTCACAATCTTCTTTAGTGAACCCTTCCATGATAATCTCTTCTAGAGGAATAGGATACCTCGTAGTTGCCATGTGTTAAACCTACAAGATCTACCTCAATGATTAAGATAATTGAAGGAACCAAGCTTTGATACTAATTTTTGAACACCTAGAATGCTAAAATGGGAGGTGAATCAGTATTCACTGAAATTCATTAACTTCATCAACATAAACATGCATTTAAAGAATCTCATCAAAATTGTAGAAATCGAAAAAAATAATTGAAGCATGCACCACAACAATAAACACAAGAACACCAAATTTACATGCAAAACCCTAGGAAGGGAAAATCCACAATGATGCTTAGCTCATAGTATATTATAACCTGTTAGAATGGATTAAATATTGGAGGACTCACTATCCAAAAAGAAATGATTACTACCTAAGGGACTCACTATCCATAAAAAAAAGAGAATAAAAGAATGGATCGCTGCTAGATTTTGGAGTACTAACAATGCATCTACAACATGTTGAAGATACAATTCCAATTTCTAGTGTAGAAAAATGTAATCCTTTAAATTTTCACACTATGTTTGCATCCCCTTCATTAATTGGACTTAATTATGCTTCTAATTGCCTAAATTATGCATTCCACAACCTTATTATTCCCATTTTCTAAAAGGTAAACTTATATTAAACAATTTCCATCATTAATTTAAACACATTGGGAATTGTGTGTCTTAGGATCCATTCACCCAAGGTAGAATGGGTCCTCCTTAAGTGCCAAGACCCAATTTTTAATATGTTTTTTTGTGGAATTTTAATGATTCAAATTCAAGTTTCAAATGTTGGCTTATGGAATCTAATTTTTAGGAAATTATATAAAAACCTATAAATGCATAGTCTTTTTATCAATTCAAATCTAAGCAACATTATCTAGCATTGAAGAGAAGATTTATCAGTCATCTACAACAACAATCAAGATCATATCATCATGTCTAGAATCATGTGTATTCATATCATGTTTTGGAGCTAACATTGTGATGTAGGTTTCAAACATTCAAGCATCAAATCAAGCAATCATTCAATCCAATGTAAGAAAAACTCAATCCTTAGAGTGATGTGTTAGACTTTAGTCCTCTAAGGGTAGCCATTAAGGGTTTGGTGTGTTGTAGCATATCTTTGTTCATTCATCAATTCCCTCCATTTATCATTATGTTTTGTCATCAAGGTTTAATTACCAAATTGGGGTTTGACCAAGGCAAGCCCCTATTCATCCAAAAAAAACATTTTTATTCTCTTTATGTGTGAAGATTTATTGGTGAAGAAGAATTAAAGATCACTCAAAAGAGAAATTTGGAAAAGTTGTCAAAGTTGCCATCAAAGATGTCAAGAAATAGAAACTCACATACAAGATTTATTTCCAACTTCCTGACAGTCAAACTTGGAGAAATCAAAAGCCTAGATCTAGAATCTAAGGACTATAAAAGTAGATTTTGGACCCCTATATAGACCCATTTTCCTTAGGTTGAATATATCCTTCAGTAGTGTTCAAAACCTACTTTTTGGTGCTAGGTACATACCTCCCTACCCTTCTTAGATCTTCTTATAAGTTACTATTTTTTTTGGTTCTATCATAATAGTCTACATTTCAAGTTTTAGGTCACATAATTGAGTTCATTAAGAATTTAATTTTATCTCCCAAAAGTTCATTCTAGTCATTTCTATCATAAGAAAATGGGAGATCCTTACCAATAGAGTTGTGTAGACACTAAAAATTGTCCTAAGCCTTTCACTTCTAAATTCTCCATCATCCCCCCTTTTGGATTTGATAATTAAATAATTTTTAATTATTTAATTATTTTCTAAAGTCATATGTCTTCTATTAATTAAATAATTTTAATTATTTAATTAATTCATTCCTATCTTTATTTCTAGCTTGATTAATTAAATAAATTTTATTTATTTAATTACCTCACTAATTAAGTCCTCTTCTTTCTAAAATTAAATAAATTCTTATTTATTTAATTTTTGTCCACATTCCACTATAATTAAATAATTATTTTAATTATTTAATTATTCATTAGCCTCTTCTCTCATAAATTAATTAATTTAATTTGGTCCACTCTCTTGAATTTTGAATTAAATCATTACTTAATTCAAAATGATTCATTTTCTCACATTCTTCTATAATTAAATAATATCTTTATTATTTAATTATTCATTTGCCACCTAAATTATTCTTCTAGATTTTGGACCCCTATATAGACCCATTTTCCTTAGGTTGAATATATCCTTCAGTAGTGTTCAAAACCTACTTTTTGGTGCTAGGTACATACCTCCCTACCCTTCTTATATCTTCTTGGAAGTTACTATTTTTGTTTGTTCTATCATAATAGTCTACATTTCAAGTTTTAGGTCACATAATTGAGTTCATTAAGAATTTAATTATTTAATTATTTAATTATTCTTCTAGATTTTGGACCCCTATATAGACCCATTTTCCTTAGGTTGAATATATCCTTCAGTAGTGTTCAAAACCTACTTTTTGGTGCTAGGTACATACCTCCCTACCCTTCTTAGATCTTCTTGGAAGTTATTATTTTTGGTTGTTCTATCATAATAGTCTACATTTCAAGTTTTAGGTCACATAATTGAGTTCATTAAGAATTTAATTTTATCTCCCAAAAATTCATTCTAGTCATTTCTTGGACCTAAATTATTTAATTATTTTTCTAGATTTTGGACCCCTATATAGACCCATTTTCCTTAGGTTGAATATATCCTTCAGTAGTGTTCAAAACCTACTTTTTGGTGCTAGGTACATACCTCCCTACCCTTCTTAGATCTTCTTGGAAGTTATTATTTTTGGTTGTTCTATCATAATAGTCTACATTTCAAGTTTTAGGTCACATAATTGAGTTTGTTCTATCATAATAGTCCACTCTCTTGTAATTTTTAACATTAAGATCATTACTGTTTGTTCTATCATAATAGTCTACATTTCAAGTGATCCTTTCCACTCTCAATTTTTAATTAAATCATTACTTAATTCAAAATGATTCCTTTTCTCACATTCTTCTATAATTAAATAATATCTTTATTATTTAATTTCTCATATCACCTCTTTGTCCGTGCCAATCTTATCTTCCACATCAAATCTTATCTCTTGACATCTCATTCAATTTCATCCCTTGATTGAATTATCTCATAATTCAATCTCAACCCTTCATTTCTTGTCATTGCCCTAATTTTGACATAAACCTAGTCCATACTACAACATTCAATCTCATCCCTCCATTCAAAATGGTATTTTCTATAAAATGCCATTTTCCTCTCATTATAGGGGATGCATTTTAGATTTTAGACATTAGACGCTTAGATATTCTACAAACATTGCAGCATTTGTCATCTCATTTCACTTAGTCTTGGCATATTTAGGCATAGGCATTGTTAGAAATTTAGGCATAGACATTAGACTTTGATCAAATCCTTCAAAGCTTGGTGTAGGACTTAGAATTTTATTTCAGATTGCTCGCATCATGAATCTGAGGGAAACATGTCAACCAGCAAGCTAGAAGGTGTTACAAAAGTGAATCATGGAGGTCTCAGCGGTTTTCTAGTATAATCGTTCTTTTGTTTACTTCCATTGTATTTTTTAATTGCTTTGGGTTTATTGTCTTCATTGATTTTCTAACCATCTAATCTAATCCTAAAATTAACCCTCAGTTACATTGGTGAACCTGACGTTTCATTTTATTTTTTTCGTATGGTTTCGTGTGTTTTCTGTCGATTTTACAGGTATAGGTACAAGTACGGAGCGACGCAGTCATTTTTTTTTTAAATCGTGACGCATTTGATGCATCACGATGCATTAGCTGACCCAAACGCCGTAATTGCTCTGTCGAGCTGCAATCGTAGTCTGGAAAGCCATAGTTGAATTCCTGAGCTGCATTTGACATATAGAGTGACACATTCGCTTTGTCGCGACACATTTGATTGGTAATGTTTTCTGTTAATTTCCATTTGGGTTTTTTTTTTTTACTATTTTTTTTGTCCTTTTTATTCTAATTTTTCTGCATTCTTCCTAGCATATGTTTTGTGTTACTAATCAGGATTTGCAGCATTTGGCAGGTACTTTTCGTGGGTCAAAGATAAACATTCAAACTACTAATGTGTGGTCTTGTAGGTTCGAACATCAAAGATTAAACACCAAAACAATGTGCTTATCTTTTTCTTAGTTTAGTTCATTTTTCCTTTTGGTGCAATTAAAATGAACTTGTGTTTCTACTATGTCTGAATGTGTTTGCAAAATGGTAGGTGAGTATGCTCTCACCTTGTGAAAACTCGGTGATCAGAAAACTAGACCTATTTTATATGTTATTACCCTCACGATTTGGTATATCAGAGTATCCCCTCCCCTTGCGCATTCGTGCGATCATGGGTGTAAGAGAAATGGTTACTAACTCTAGAAATTGGGCCTACCTAGGGATTTCATCACCCCAACGCAACTCAAACTGGAAACGGAGCTAAAGCCAAGCTACCCCCGACCGGTATATAAATGTGAATCTTAAGGGAAAACCTAAGATTACGAGTGCGGATGTGTCATACGAACAAAGTAGTACTCCCTTAAACCCTGTTGAGCTTAACCTCTTTGGGCTAGAGTGCGACCTAATTGGTGATTAATCTCTTGCCCCACGTATGGCCACTCGAACGGGGGTCCCGAATTAAACACCTTTGTGCAGTAAGCCAAAAACCTTCTATTTGCTAGCACAACACCAGTCGATGTGAAGGCATCCACACTTTCGCAGTCTATAGTAGAGGTGATCAATCTACCATGGGAGTTTCATGGGGGTTGGAATCTTGGTTGGCCTAAGAAAAGAGTGCACTGTAAGGGGGAGTCTGTGCAGCCAAGCTTCTGAATTTGCATCCTACAGATATGCGGTTGGGGAAACCCACGTGCAATCTAGCGAATATTGTCCTAGCCTAACCTAGGATTGTACTTGTCTTATGTGCGCTTGCTTACATTCAAAACACTTTGCTTGTCAAGTGCTTTTTGAATTCATTACATTTACAGTTCTGAACACAACATTCAACTTTAGATAGATCAAATTTTCCATCAAAACGACAAGAAAATCAATTTTCACAAACTGTGTCACATCTGTTAAACCGCATTCACAATTTTGAGATGCAATCATTCTGATAAACCGCATTCGACATCTAAAACACCGCATCTATACACGTTGTGATGCATCTAAAACTTATAGAGCCGCATCTTCCAAACTGAGTCTCATTTGATAGTCCAAAATCCACAATCACGCAAACCAACTACATTCGACAAACTATGACACATTCGCAGCTTCAAATGACGCATTCGCCTGTCACAAGTGAAACCTTGAAACAGAGTCAAAATCTGAGTCTATACTTTGTCAATATTTTGTCAAACACTGTTTCCAAAGGGATCCTATCAGAAACCAATTCTGAAATTGCTCAAAACTTTTGTCCATTAGTTTGCATTCATGACCATAAGTTCCATCTTTCATTCATTTTAGGTGCATACATTAGGCATTAACTTGTCCCTAGGTTTTCATCATTGCATATTTTGGATTAGGTAAATCTCAGCACCAATTTGCAATGTCATTATTTTTGAAACTAGGTTATCTTGGACTTCACCATCATTGTCTTTTTCAGTCATTATCCCTTTTGTGAGATTTTTCCAACTCAAAAGTCTAGTTAGGAACACTCACTAGTCATATTGGCCTTGTCATGTTGTCATTTTCCAACAAAGTCCTTAGTAACTGAAATTGAAAACAAAGATTGAGCTTAGAAGTGCTTAGGTATCCTCATCTCAAATTGCATCATAAGTATAGGCATTGCATATTTCATTCCCAAAAATCCAAAAACATTACACATTCTAGTCATCATTTTGAACTTAGACCTCACATAGTGTCATCCTTGCATTTAGTTGTCATCTTCATTTTGAGCAATCTCATTTTATGCTGGAAACAAGACTCCAAAAACAACAACAAATGGAAAACTTTTGACAAGATCCCACTTCCACTATCAACAACCCCACGTATGACCCAAATTGGACTTTTGACGATCCATTTGGAAATTCAAACAATCAACCTCTCTCGACAATACCTTCCTCATCAAACAGTCCATTTTAACCATTCTTTCATAAAGATGAATACGGTCAAATAATTGAGGACAACCTAGAGGTAATGGCACAAGATCTAGAGGCCTCTCAATTCATTGAACAAATGGTCCTTTACGACAGAGACAGATACTTGGCTATACTCTTAAGCCAAGGAGCCAAATTACCTCAAGGATTCAACATTAGCATGATAAGATCAACATCCCCAGACCCTAAGGTCAACAACACACATAACCTGTCAAACAGTGATCAACTTTCCAACACTACGAGCAATACTTTCTTTGACACTACAACAACAGTGCATGCTACCTCCAACATCCTAAACACCTCCAACTCAATAAACACGACATCCATTGGAGGATCACAATCGGCCACAATGCCCACAACATCCATGATACTATCACAATCAGCTGGAACCACCTATAGCTCCTCAGCAACATGGGAAAGTTATTCAAACCCTCTCTTTACGACGACAGTAAATGCCATGGGGGCATCATCAAGTCACAACAATCCCCCCTTGACAGCTACATCTACTACCATGAGCACACCTTTGACACATCCACTCATTGGTATATCACAAAATATTTTGGGAGGAACCAAAAGACGTATCTTCATCCAAGGACAACAACAACAACATGTTAACACACCAACACAGTCAAATGTCATTGGCTCCCAAGGACCAAATGCAAACATACCCCTGGTTCAAACCCAACAATTTGGACAAGGTGGCCAAATAAAACAACCCATGGCATCATTCGCACATAATGTTCAGGGTCACCATATTCCCCAGGTAATGACACAAATGGCTAGGGGACACATCCCAACATATGCATCACACATGCATACTCGCCAACATACCCACAATACAAACTTTCAATACCAACAACACATAAATCCGAACACATCATACATGTCACATCAATCCATACCTCCGCAATACACCAACATCCATGCGCAACAAATGGGGACCTATGGTGTACCAACCAATCCAACGTATGGGACTACAAACGACTTTGCAATAGATGACTTACGAGCAAAAATGATGGGTCTAGAGAAAACTATCCAAAGCATACAAATATCAGGCAAGAAATTAGAAGTGTCATACGACCTAAATGTCTACCCATTCGACATGAACTTATACATGCCACTATTTCCTTAAGGATATTTGTCACCCAATTTTACAAAATACAGAGGAGAGATAAACCCCATTGAACATGTCCACGAATTTGCAACCAATTGTATGGATGTCGCCTATGAACAAACATACTTGATGAGACTTTTCTCTAAAAGTCTGGCGGGTCCTGCCCTTGAATGGTTCTCCACCCAAAAGGATATCCAAACATGGGATGAGCTTAAACAAAAATTCATAAAAAACTACGCATACAACATCAACATAGACACCTCTATTACTAGCTTATGCAATCTCACGTAAGAGGATGCTAGTGAGACATTCATCCCATTCTTTCAAAAATGGAGAAGTTTAGCTAGTCGGTGTCACATTGACATACCCAAAAGGGAAAAAGTCAACATGTTCATTCAAACACTTCTTGGTCCCCTAAAATATGCATTGCAAGTGCATTGTTGCACAACACTCACAGACCTAGTCAAAAAGGGGGTCCAGATTGAGAAAGCCCTTATCGCAAAGGGAGAGCTAAGATACGGTTCCAAAAACACAAATGTAAATCTTCCCGCTGACAAGAATAAATACTGGGTCAAAAATAAACATGTCACAAATGACGGTGTTGTGGACACCAAGGCTGCAAACATGGTGGGTCCTGTATTGGCTTTAAAAGGGGTTCAACCAAAAAACAACCATACAACGATATCAACACCCCCTACTAATGTCCCTTTAAACAATCAAAGCGGTCAAAAGAATCAAGGACAATACCGTCAGATGAGAAAATTCCCTAGGGGTCACACATACACTGCTTTGGGGGAACCCATTGAAGAAGTCCTCAAGAAATGTCTTCAAAATGGCGTCATCACACTTCAAGAACCAAAACCATATTACCCAGGACAATTCAAACCAACATGGTGGAACGATAATGCATTTTGCGAGTACCATCGGGAAAAAGGACATAAAACCTCTAATTCTCGACAACTGAAAAACCTAGTACAAGATCTTATCGAAATTCATATCATCGAAGTAGGTGGATCACAATTCGCCTCCAATTCAGATCATACTATTCATAAAAATCCACTACAGGACCATGGTTCTAATAATGCTTCCGCATCAGGTCCACAAACAAACAATAATCAAGCTAACTTCGCCCGAGCCAAGTATGACTATTCTAGTGGACCAATTATAAATAATGTATGCACTGATGACAAATAGATCAACACCATTTTGATCAAGAGAGCACCTCAGTGTAATGCTACTACTCGAAGTGGCAAGGTCACCATAGCTAGTCCACCTCCCGCTAGGCAACCCAAAATTACCATACCTAGCCCATCTGCTAAACAGTCAAAACCCACCCTGACCACAAGGCAGGGGCAACCCAAAAGTTAGTTCAACCTTATCGACCAGCTAGGCAAGAATCCTGCGCAAATCTCTATACTTGAGCTGCTTCGTATCTCTCCCGTGCACAAGGATATCCTAGATAAAACCTTGCAAGAGTTGTCAGTCCCCAAGGAAATTGATGTCAATCAGTTTGGGACCATGGTAGGATAACTCACTACGCCTCACCATGTCACCTTTTCCGATCAAGACTACTCATCACCAAAGACCAGTCACAATGATGCCTTGCACATAGAAACTTTGTCCACAAGCACAAAGTTAAACAGGTTTTAGTAGATGGTGGAGCAAGATTGAACATATGCTCCCTCAAACTGGTTAAGGCTCTAGGATTCTTCGATGCATGCATAGACCTGACAAAGAGTATAGTGATCAAAGCATACGATGATGAAGAACGCTCTTCATGTGGCGTTATCTCTCTCCCTATTAGAGTGGGACCGATCATTGTGGACACAACCTGCTAGGTCCTGGATTTGAAATTACCGTATAACATCTTGCTCCGCCATCCATGGATCCATGCCTTAAAAGCCGTTCCATCCACATATCACCAATGCCTAAAATTTCTATTTGATGGCACAGAAATAACCATATATGGAGACCTCGACCCTTTCCAATATTGTACCAACCTAAGGGGTATTTCTGAAAATTGAGTGCCTATTAACCAAGAAGAACCTGGCTTCTCGTAATCCAAATACATCGACCCATCCACACTCACATCATCTTCCACATCCGATCCATCCACGTCTTCCGCCACACCACCACCCTCCGCAAGCCCTAAGGCTGAATCCACTGTGAAGATCCAGGACCTTGACTGCGGAGAATTCAAACTGCACACAGCGTACAACATAACAACAATACCCAAGTCTCCAAAGGTCTATGGTCGGCCATGTTGTAGAATGGAACCTAAAGTAATTTTTAAAGTTCTACCAAAAATAGTTTTCATCAAATGGGGCGACATGAGTAATGAGGACCTTGCTGATATCACAGGATGGCTCTATAAGGATACTATCGCACTACCCCTATTACCAGTTCAGATATATGGCAAGGGATATGACATAATGAAGGCTAAGGGCTATGATGGTACTAGTGACCTAGGCAGAAATAAAACTGGTCGAAGGGAGCCCATAGAACCTTTCAAAATACCAAAGTATCTTGGATTAGGGTTTGTATTGCCCGACTATGACAATCGATGTACCATTGGACTTTCAAGTGAGTGATTACATGCTTTGGAAAGTGTCGAGACCACTAGGGAAACCCTCACTGAAACTAACTCCCAAGAGTGGCAATTTGGCTCAAAACGATCCCTAAATGACTGTTTCCTAGATGATTTGTTTGTCGAAGAGGGAGAACTGACCTCTGAACAAATATTTTGGAAAACATTTAAAATTCATCAGGAACCAAATAATCAAACTCCCATTACCACCCCCCATGACTTGTAAACCCCATTATCTGAATCCCATCAGTCCAACCCATCTGAATTACCAAATGACATTGACACTCATGACTCTAAGTCCTTCACACCTTATTTTGACAACGAATATGAGACAAGTGAAGGGGAATATTGGATAGAGTCCAATGTGGAGTTGGATGATGATAACCTCATCTACAATATACTGAATTCATCTGCATGCTTTCCGCATCCTCCCCGCAATTCACCAACACTGACGATGGAATTTCCCTAGTTTATCCTCAACTAGTCGATTGGGACCAACAAGGCCCGCCAGTCCTGGATACATTTCAAAATGATGAGGCAATTGTAGAATTTATGGGATCATGTGAGAACATACCCAGTGGTGACCACAAGGCAGGATTCGCTATTGATCTAGATTGCATGGCATCCTTCAACGAGAATGCTCCATCCTCCAGTAGCAAAAGTAAAAATAAGAATAAAAAAAAAAATGAAACATCTTTAGGTGAAAACCGAAAGGCACCTTTTGATGATAAAAAAGTAAAAATAAAGGACGTATATGCGGGTGAAAACCTTTCTGAGGTGCCCAAAGATGGAGGACTGGACTTTCTCCTTATACAACGAGAGAAGTTAGCTATGCTTGTAGAAGATACCATAGAAGACAACATATCGACTGTAGAAGATCCCAAAATGGTCCTCTTTGCTGCATCACTGATTGAAGAAGAGAAACCAAAATTTCATAAATTCTTTGTAGAACGTAAAGTCAACTTCGTATGGTCTTATGCTAACATGCCAGGTTTAGACCCAGAGTTGGTTCTGCACCATCTACCACTATTGCCTAATGTCAAACCAGTCAAATAGAAGTTATGCAAAATGCACCCTCAAGTCGCTTTATTGGTCAAGGCAGAGTTGAAGAAACTTCTAGACGTAGGATTCATACGGTCTATTGATTATGTCAAATGGATATCTAACCTGGTACCAATAACAAAGCCAAATGGGATTATTCGTGTCTGTACAGATTTCAGAGACCTAAATAAGGCATGCCCAAAAGATGACTTTCCTATACCAAACATTGACATCATAGTTGACATTATAGTAGGATATGAGATGCTATCCCTCATGGATGGTTTCTCCGGCTACAATCAAATTCGCATTTCCCCAGAAGACTAGCACAAAATGGCATTTACTTTCCCATGGGAAAAATACTATTGGAATGTCATGCCATTCAATCTCAAAAATGCAGGTGCCACATATCAAAGGGCTATGACCACAATCTTCCATGACATGATGCATAAAATAATGGAAGATTATGTAGATGACCTATTGGCTTTAGAAATCAGTGACCAGGAAAGATCATCTCAGGGTTCTAGACACAATTTTCAAGAGACTGGAAGAATCTAAAGTCTGACTAAACCCTAAGAAATGTGTCTTCGGTGTCACATCGGGTAAACTCTTGGGATACATAGTTTCCAGAAGAGGCATTGAGGTTGATCTAGTGAAATTCAAATCCATCATAGACATGCGTCCTCCTATAGGAATCAGTGAGCTCAGAACTCTACAAGGCAGGGTACAATCTATTCGGTGCTTCATAGCCCAATTGGCTGACAAGTGCCACCCATTTCAATACCTATTGCACAAGGCTATCCCCTTTGTGTGGACAGATAAATGTCAAGAAGCCTTTCATAAAATCAAAGATTACCTACTGTCAACGCCAGTTCTCATGCCTCCCATTCATGGAAAGCCATTGAACCTATACATATCGGCAACTAATTTAGCACTGGGCGCATTACTAGCACAGAACGACCAAGAAGAAAAGGAAAGGGCTATATATTACATCAGTCGAACATTGGTCGGGTATGAACTGAACTACACACCAATTGAACAAGCTTGTCTAGCTGTGGTCTTTGTAGCTCAGAAGCTAAGACATTATTTGTTAAGCCATCAGACACAACTATTAGCAAAGATTCACCCCCTTAAATATTTTTTAAGTCGAGCAACATTAATAGGACGTCTAGAAAAATGGGTCATGATCCTAAGGGAATATGACATTCAATACGTAGAAAGAAAGGAAATAAAAGGACAAGTCATAGTAGACCAGCCGGTGGACGCACCTTTGCAAAGTGATCACCCGTTAGTGGCAGATTTTCCAGACGCGTCGATATTCCATACGGAACCTAAGGCACCTTGGCGACTCTACTTTGACGGATCACACACAAATCATGGCTCAGGGGCAGGAATCCTATTCATCACTCCTCAAGGAGACTCCATTCCTAAGTCCTTCCGCATTGCCTTCCCATGCAAAAACAATGTGGCAGAATATGAGGCACTAGTTACAGGACTAAGAATGGCAATAAAATGGAAAATCAGAACACTACATGTCTATGGGGATTCTCAGCTCATCATCAACTAGGTTAATGATGACTATGACACAAAATATGAGAAGTCGATGCCCTATAAGCAGATGGTGGATAGTTTCCAAATGTACTTTCATATGGTAACTTTTGAACAAGTTCTGAGAACACAAAACAAAGCAGCAGATGCAATTGTTGGATCTCAGTTGTGATCATATGGTTTGTCCTTGATGTCAAAATCCCTTTCAGTTGGTTCTCTTTGATGATCAGTCTCAGTTTGGATCTTTATGCTTTATTATGGCACTTCTTTAATGTCTCTTGGCTATTACAGATAGTTACTTGTTATGATTCAAATTCATGGTGATGAGAATTCTGGTTCAAGTTATGAATGCTATCTCTTTGACTGACAGAGCTTGAAAGATGGTTTCTTTGTCAGGATGGTTCTTTTTGCATATCACTGGTATTGGTTGTTTCTCATTCGGGCTTACACATATCAGCATGAGTATGGCAGGGTCTCCCCGATCCACTTTGAAATGTCTGAGTTGCCTATCGTCAAGACATTTTAGATGTCATGGCGATTGAATTTAACATACAGGCTGCTTTCAGTGTGACATTCCCGTTGTCTTGGCGACTAGCACAAGAAAGATTATTTCGGCAAGACTTGTCTTTGGTTTTGGCGACAGAAAAGTGTTATCTATCGGCATATGTAATACCGTCAGGATAAGGTCTTATCGATTTTATTATGTCTCCCCGACCCACTTCTGAATGAGCATATCGGCAAAGGAAATCGTCCTGAGGGTAATGTCATAGCAAGTCTTTCTTGTCTTACTGACTCGTGCTCAAAAGGTTTTATCTATTTTTCGGGAGGAGTCTCACCGAACAACTCTTTGAGAGAACTTTGGCCAAACTGAGTGGTATCGGGCTGAGGTCTTGGTGATTTCACTTGGTCTCCCTGACTAGTGCATGTGGAAGTCTATCGGCAAGAGTCTAAGGCTTTAGTGAAAGGTCTTAACGAAAATGATTATGTCTCACCGACTAGTGCTTATGGAGTTTCATCGGCAAGAGCTAAGCGATTTCGGAATAGGTCTTGGCAAAGTGGTTTTGTCTTACGGAACATCACATGGAGGAGTTTTTCTTCGGCCAAACACAATGTATTTGGTATATTGTCTCTCTGAAGATTTTAAGTCTCACCGATTGTTGCATTGAATGTCTTATCAGCATACGGTTACTGCTTCGGCGAAATGTTATATCGAATGTGCAATGTCACACTGACCTTGGTGGATGGATACTTTTCGGTAAGAGCTTGTGATATTCGAAGGGAGGTCTTAGCGACTCCGAGTGAATGAAGTTTTTCGGTATGACTCATGTGCATCGAAGAAAGGTCTTAGCGAATTCGATTTGTTACACCGACCGAAAACATAAAGGTAGTCTCTTCGGTAAGAGCTAGAGTTTTCAGCGAGAGGTCTCCCCAACTTTGATATGTCTCACCGATGGAACACAAAAGGTTTTCTTGTCGGCATAAGATCTGACTTGTCTTAGTGATACACAAGATGATAGGTGACTTTCGGTATAATGAAGATATCTATATGAGGTCTCCCTGAAAGTGATATGTCATGGCGACAGGAATGATAACGTGAGCTTTCGGTAAGACACAGGATGCTCTATGAGATGTCACCCTGACTACACATTGTCTTGGCGAAGGCGGATGAAGGACACATCTCGGTGAAAGTGTGCTCTTGTCTTGGCAACTTGAAAATGATAAAGTCTTTCAGTGAAAGTTAATGTAATCTACATAACGTCTCCCCAATAGCAGAATGTCACAGTGACAAACAGAGGGATGACTGACAGTGGTAAAGTGACTTTCGGCATAGATATTGGTGTGTCTCAGTGATTGAAATAGATATTACAGAAATGTGATCTCAGGGAAACATAGAAGATCTTCAATATGGTTTCTCCCCGACGGCAGAAGGTCATGGTGATGCATAGGGACAAAGGAACGATCAACGTTATAATTTCCTTAGGCATACTTGTCTGGATGTCTCAGCAAACGATTAACAGACTCATAGACTGTGGCCGGCATTGTGTTTTTTCTAAAGATAGTGGCAGGTCAACATCATGGATTGGCATCGAATCTCACAACCGTTACATGGCAAAATATTCATTGAGTTTCCTTTTTGTGCAGTTGCATTTTTTAAATAATGGATGATTTGCAATTCTCTGGATAAGCGTTACTATTGATTTTTACCATCATCTATAGTCTGTCATTATTCAGATTCATATTCAAAAATTAGCAAGAGAATTTCAGAATCTGGTTAAAAATTCTTTTTGAAGATTTCTTCATAACTGACATACTTGAAATGTATATATAAACCTATGTTGAAAACAGTGAAGGTTGGTGATTGTAATTCTCTGGTTGTAATCCTTAGGGTATTCTATAGACGAGAAAACAGAGAAATATGTGCTTAACTGAAAACAGAGAGATCCTCTGATATTATGAATGTAATTCTAAAATCTAAATCAGGGGTTGGTGCTCCTTGAGATTGGTGTCTCTAAATGAGGGGTTGGTGCTCCTTGAGTTGGTGCTCAGAAATTAGCCTATAAGTCATTGTTAATAGTGGTTTTGAAGATTAAGCCTGCAAGGCAGTTTAGGAGTGGTTTTTATACCCCAGGAGGGTTTCCCACTTAGCAAAAGCTTTTGTCTGTTTGTTCTTTTATGTGCTCTCTACTTTACAATGTTGTTTTTTCTGTTCACTGATTATTACTTTTCTCAATTCTGTTTATGAATGATTACATTCAACTAATGAATGCTTTAATTAGAGTAATATTGAGATCAAATCTATTTTTTGAATCTTTGAAAATTGGTCAAATCTGTTATAACACTTATTCACCCCCTACTCTCAGTGTCATTTTAACTCCAACAACAATGGCTACAATAGGCTCTCTCCTCGACATCCCAAGCAATTTGCCATAGTTGGAATTTCTCATAGAACAATTGTTGGTTCCTGCCTATGACATTCCAGAGTTAGAAATGGTCTGTGAACTTGTTAGTCCCAACTCTCCCTGGTATCAAGACATTCACGATTCCCTTAAGTCCCAAACCCTCCCACCTAACCTGTCCAATAACCAGAGGAAGTCCTTCATTCAAAAAGCTGCAAGATATGCCATCGTCAGTGACACCTGTTACCGTCGTAGTTTTGATAACACCCTCCTTAAATGTCTCAACACTAACAAAATGGGTACAACCTTACGCGAAGTACATGACGGTATATGCGGATCTCATTCAAGTGGTCCTACTCTAGCCAAGAAGATAACGAGACTTGGGTACTACTGGCCAACCATTGAAAAGGATGCACTAGAATATGTCAAGACTTGTCGCCAATGCCAGGTTCATAGTGATTTGATCCATGCTCCAGCATAGGAACTTCGACCGATCACCTCTCCTTGGCCCTTCGCTCAATGGGGACTCGACCTCATGGGTAAGATCCATCCAATCTCATCCAACGTCCATAAATTCATTATCACCGCCACTAAGTATTTTACGAAGTGGATTGAAGCCATCCCATTGACATATATTAATGGCAAACAAATATCCAAGTTCATCCTTAACTACATCATTTGCCGGTATGGCCTTCCGCAATCCATCATCACCGATAATGGGCGTCCATTCAAAAACCAAGATGTTCGTGAGTTATGTGAGCGATTTCGTATCCAACACCATTTTCAATCTCCGTATTACCCACAAGGAAATGGTCAAGCTGGGGCATCAAATAAAACTATTGTTAAAATCCTCAAAAAGACTGTCAATGACGTTGGTCGTGACTGGCATATACAACTCAACCCTGCTTTGTGGGCTTACTGCACTAGCATTCGCATGCCTACAGGAGCCACTCCTTTCACCCTAGTCTTTGGAGCTGAGGCCATCTTGCCCATTGAGGTTGAAATTCCTTCTCTACGAGTCTCGCTAAAGGGTTTAACTGATGAAGAAGAGTACAAACAGTCGCGCTTGCACAAGTTGGAGATGCTAGAAGAAAGAAGGCAAAATTCCCTGAACCATCTACAATCGTATCAGAACTGTCTCTGTCACAGTTACAATAAGAGAGTTATGGTTAGGAAATTTGACATTGGCGACTTAGTCCTAATGCAGAACTCTAAGAACTAGGCTGACAAAGAAAATTTGGGAAAGTTTGAACCAAACTGGTTGGGTCCTTATGTCATAATATCTTCTTTTGGTTCTAGAGCCTATCAGCTGGTGACTCCAAATGGAGAACAACTGACAGAGCCTATCAATAGTTTACATCTCCAAAATTTCTACCCATAGCATCAGGAGATCAAGCTAAAAACCGTAAAATACAAGAAAAAAATTTGAAAAATGATAAAAAATCATTGCCTTGATGAAAACCTAGCAAACAGGCGTCTTGGCAACACCAAAAATAAAAATAAAATAAAAATAAAAAAAATAACAAAAATAACAAAATAGTAAAGAGAAAAATGATTCGTCCAACAGTGAAAACCTGGCAAACAGGCACTTTGGATAAGTACCATGGTGAAAACCTGGCAAACAGGCACCATGCATAGTCAATCATTGTTTTGCCATCTACTATTACTTCATCTGCCTTGGCCTAGGATGAACTACATTTACCACCACTATCATGCCAATCACCATGACATTATACCCTTCCTTTCATGGTTGATAAAAGGTTGACATCAAGGCCCGACTACTGTCCATCTAACACCCCTGACACATCCCTTTTAAGTCCTTTAAAATTGGCTATGTCTAGGACCTGACTGGGGGAAAAAAATTTATCATGTAACTACAGTGGATGTCACGCATGGTCTCAGCAATCGCCAAAAAGTCTTGAAAAAAGACCAAAAACATAGCAAAAAAAAATCCTGAAAAAAGACAAAAACATGGCAAAAAGTCCTGAAAAAAGACTAAAACATCATAAAAAGTCCTAAAAAAAGACAAAAACATTATAAAATGTCCTGAAGAAAAGACCTAAAAATCAAAAAATGTCTTGAAGAAACTCCAACATAGTCAAAATGTCTGCAACATCCCAAAAACAGAGTCACATTTCATCATGTCGGTCATATCAATCAGTCTTTGTCATTTGTTTGAACTACGTTGTCTCTGCGCATTTGATATGTAGGCAAGACTCATACCTGAGTCCCCAAGACATTAAGTTAGTCCTTTTAGGTTTGTCAAAATAAAATCATGGCACAATCTTTGGTCATCGAGACAAAGTCATTGGTCGTGTCGAACTACGAGGTCTCTGAGTGCATGACGTAGGCAAGGCCATCTATCGATGAGCCCCTGAGACCGCACTAGGTCAGTCCATTAGGGTTCATGGCATTACACTAGCAAACACATCAAAATTTCTTCAAGTCAAAGTGAATAATTCCCAAGCAAACAAAGCTCCTAAAAAAAATTATGACAATCACTTATTTAAACATGACAAACACATCAACAGGTCAAAAGAAAATCGGCATATAGTCAACGCAAGTCAAACCCTGGACAAACTTGGTTAGAACAAGTCAAAATTGTCACAACTGGTCAAACTATCAAATCTTGGTTATCTTTCAGATATGTACTTGTGAAGAACAATCTCTCTTATTTATGCCTTAGGATGTGTCCTTCCTAGGCATTGTCATTTTCATCTGGCACCTTTGAGGAATTCCTTTTGACATTTGGGAATCAATCCTCTTAAACATCAACATTATTCAGGATGTGTCCTTCATGAATGTGGCAATCTTTGGCATTTCGTCATCTTGGCATCATTAAAACATGAAACTTGCGCATCTCGACATCATCAAGCCTGACATCTTAACATCAAAACACTTGGAATCCAAACACACTTGGCAAACACTTGGCACTTGTCTTTTGGCTTTCATCATGTTACTAGCTTTTTAGCGAGATCCTCACAAAAGGATTTAGAAAAGCAGTGACATATCATGATTGTCTTATCTTGTCATGTTACTAGCTTGTCAGCAAGATCCTTGCAAAAGGATTTAGAAAAGTAACGATGTATCATGATTGTCTTATCTTGTCATGTTACTGGCTTTTCAGCAAGATCCTCACAAAAGGATTTATAAAAGCGGCGACGTATCATGATTGTCTTATCTTGTCATGTTACTAGCTTTTCAGCAAGATCCTCACAAAAGGATTTAGAAAAGTAGCGACGTATCATGATTGTCTTATCTTGTCTTAGTACTAGCTTTTTAGAGAGATCCTCACAAAAGGATTTAGAAAAGCAGCGACATATCATGATTGTCTTATCTTGTTTTGGTACTAGCTTTTCAACGAGATACTCACAAAAGGATTTAGAAAAGCAATGACGTATCAGGATTGTCTTACCAGGTCTTTGACTTTCATCATGTTACTAGTTTTTCAGCGAGATCCCAATAACAAAATTTAGAGAAACATCGATGTATCATGACGAATGACGAGCATGATTAATAGTTTCTCAGCGAGGTCCTGATTCTGGGATTTAGAAAATCAACGACGTATCATGATAAAGGCTCTATTTTGTATTTTGGCAATCATGCTACTAGCTTCTCAAGGATGTCCTGGAAACAGGATTTAGAGAAGCAATGACATTTCAATAATTGACGTTGTCTTTTTCTGCTTGTGGTTGATTATGACAAAAAGACTAGGGAAATTGTGCTTTTAGTATGAGTTGTGATCATCCTTGTCTGTGACTGCTTTTCTAAAGCGATGGTACGACCTTGCACACCTTGATCTATATCATATCATGGTGTTTGTTGGCCATCACAATAGTCTGCCCAATGATGATTAAGAGCAATAAATATTAAAGTCCTATGGAAAAGTTTTGAAAGATTTGGTTTAGGAACTAACATACATCTCCTTAGGTCTGGTCCTCTTCTCTCGTCCATCTCACGATGATATCCTGTGACATACAAAAACATAAGTGCACCCATGATCATATAGACATTGCATTAGGTCCATACATACACCATCCATAGCATTAAATCATATACATTTCATTACATATTGCACTCACATTATCATTACATATTGCATTCACATTATTTGGCATCCATTCAAACAAATACCTTAGGAATATCATCATCACAAAGGCATCATAACATGGAAACAAACATTGCATCATCATAGACCATACATAATACCATCATCATCATATCAAAAGAAAACATCACATAGGACATCACATCATATATATCATAATGCATGAATCAAAGAACATCACATAACATACATGTAGGCCACATCAAAACTGCATCATCATATAATATCATCTAAAAAATGTACAATGTAACATGATAAAGTTAAGAGATATCCCAAAAATGGAGCTCGCAGGCTCAATGGTCTATACATAATGTGTCATAATAACAATAATACCCCTAGGGTAGACTCTCATCATCCCCTCGTGGTGAAGAGTGTGGAGGTGGAAGCTCTGTAACCAGTGCTGAAATGATAGGCGGACCTGTAGCAACCTCTGTCTGTGCAACAGGTGGAATTGACACTGATGGCATCATCTCCATGGTAGTGGACACCGGTTGTCTCACTGCAGCCTGACTCGGTGATGCTGATGGATCTACTGCTAGTGGCTACCTCTGTGCTAATCTCTACCCTGAGCTAGTTGACCCATGAATGTGGCTTGAATGATGACTCAAGGCATGCCTATGTGCATGGTGGGACCTGTGCCCTAATGAGGTAGACCCTCCTGCACTGGTGTGACTCCTGCTGCCACTAGCACTCCCTGATCGATGGCCACTACCTGTCCTCATCTGAGACCATGACAATGTAGGATCCCACTGCTCGGGAGGCACCTCCTGCTCATATAATGTCCTATACTATCCCAACCTCATGCTCACCCTATCCAGCT
The DNA here is from genome assembly GCA_007258455.2 of Sequoia sempervirens. Taxonomy (NCBI): domain Eukaryota; kingdom Viridiplantae; phylum Streptophyta; class Pinopsida; order Cupressales; family Cupressaceae; genus Sequoia; species Sequoia sempervirens. The sequence goes on from VDFB02000015.1 coordinate 42,108,173, forward strand.
TGCGAGTAATATCCCCTACAGGCCCTATGCATAATGTAGCAAACTCAATGCACCACTGAGCTGAGTACTGCTGGTGGATCACTACCTAATCCCGTTCTACTCGAGCCACCTCTAACTCTGACTGTAATGCTCTGACCTATGCCATGCTCTCATCCAGTCTCCTCTGTAAATCGGTCACCCTCTGATTTGTCGTGGCATCCTAGGGAAATCTTGAGGACGATATCTCCTCCTCTCCCTCCACCATCCACCATCTGAGGAGTCTCTTGGCCTCATCCATAGCATCATCGTCATCATCATCATCCTCTCCCACATCCTCTCCACTGACTCCCTCATCTTGAGGCGCATCCTCCTCCCGGCCAGCCTCTGCCACCTCCACATCCTCCTCCTGCCTCGATTGCTCCTCCACCACATCCTCCTCATGTCTCTCCTCCTCCGTCACATCTACCTCCACATCCCCCTCCTATCATGGTTGCTCTACCTCCTCTCTCTCCCCCTCCTCGGCAGCCTCTGGGATAGCATATAGTGGCACTCTAGCCACACGTGCGCGGACCCTCCTGCCCTATCTCTGACCATCTCTCCTCCTTTTGCGGCCATCTCCCCCATCATCCCCATCATCTCCATCATCTCCCCTTGGCCTCTGTCGCTGCCCCCATCCTTGCCTCTAGCTAGGCCTCCATCTCTCCCCTTGCCTCTGTCCCTAACTCCATCTCTCCCTCGGTCTCTGCCCCTGTCATCGTCCCTACCTCCTCACCTGGCTCTTGGCGCACAAGGTATAACTGACCGTCGGTCCACAGGTGCGGGCCCATCGGGATCGGTCAATGGAACTGGCCTATGTGCTTGCCACCATAGGTCATAATCTACAGTGGTCCCAGAATCTACAACTCCACCCCTCCATCCCCAAGGCTGGGCTCCTAGCCCATCGATCTGCTGCTCTGCAAAAGCTACTAGAATGGTTGGCCCACAAGTGTGCTCTCTAGACGATCAGGCGTACTTAGCTGTCCCTGCAGGTACCCCCTACTGCTCTCTGAACTGCCTAAGGACACACTATGGAAAATACATCTCAATAATTAGCGAAGTCTACACCATCCTGTCGATCAGGTAGCGGTACTATCTGCATAAGCTCAGGTGGTCCACCTCATCATCCCACTGCTCGCAGTCTCTGTACGGCCTCCAGATAAAGGTCACGATGGTGTCAATCCTGTGCCGCCACCAACCTATCTCGCCCATCCGGGTTTGCTGTAAAGTACCAGCATAATAATAAGCATAGGGTATCCCCTCGGCCAACTGTGGTCTCTCAATCGGTGGACAAAAAATGGCTATGTGCTCCCATGCCCAAATCATCATCAAGGTGGTCCCACAAGAGATACTCTCTGCCCTCTGGTACACAACCTAGTGCAACTGATGGTAGAGTGTCCCCAGTAAACAAGGACCCCAAGCATACACTGTCCTATCTCGTCTCATCCCTACCAAGACATCTCCCCAGCCAATAGGGAATCTGTGTCTGCGACGGTCAGGAATCAAAATGCCGCTAATCAAGGTCGCCAAGAAAGCATCAAAATGACCATAGTGCTCCGCCATGAACTCCCATCAGATCTCATAGCCTTGGATGCCGAGTCCAGTGCCCTCACCATGATAAAATGCCCTGAAGGTCTACTCACCATGGCAAGGGTCATAGACGATCCGCTGTCCTCGGATCGACACCCGTAAAATGCGGTAGACATCTTCAAGTGTAATAGTAGCCTCTCCCATCGGTAGTTGAAGGAAACAGGTCTTAGAATGCCAACACTCACACAGCGCAGTCAGTAGTCCCCTATTCGCCTGAATGGTGGGCATATAGGTGACGTAGAACAAACCTAGCCGCATCAAACGTCCCCACTCTCGCGGGATCAGCTGATCAGCAAACCTAAAGGTTGTCGGTCTGCTCTCCCAGGTGTAAATCGGGGCAAGCTGTCTCTACAAGAAGCCAAGCAATGCGTCAATACCCTCTGCACAATTGTCAGTATTATCAAAAGCATTTAGGGTTTTGCAAATATTAGAATCATCCCTAGCCAAAGTCAAAGTCAAATGCGTCGCATTGACTACAAAATGTGTCGCAAAACATTGAATGCATCATTTAAAGATTCAAATGCATCGCAACATGACAATTGCGTCATTTGATTGATCAAATGCATCACATTAGAGCATTTGCATCACGAGAATTGGCATTTGCGTCACAAAAATGCGAATGCATCACTTAAACAGTCAATTGCATCGCAAAGAAATGAATGCGGTATTTCAGCGATCAAATGCGACACATCTAGGCGAATGCGTCGCAGATTTTGTCAAATGCGTCGCAAAGCCTCGACCTGCCCTATTTTACCATGACGCTTGCATTGTGACACATCAAATGCGTCGAATGTGAAGGCGAATGCGGCTTACGCGAATGCATATGCATTGCAGCGCATTTGTTGTTCCCCCTAGATGTTTTGGCACGCAAAATGAAAAAATTACAAAGTGGGATAGGGGTACATACCGCTGGCTCTGAGCCCTTTGGCCGTCTGAAAGTCTGCACGATCTCGCTGCAATGCTCTATCACTGGAATCACCATCCTCGCCACTGTCCTTTTCGCTCTGAGCTCTCAAAATTTTCAAGGTAAATAGTAAGAATGGATTTTTTTTTACGCCTTTTTCAACCTATTTATAAATTCAATATGGCATTTGTCAACTAGGTTATTACTGGAGGCTCATTTGACCAAGTTTGACCACCCCGTTCGCTGCCTTAAACATGTCAGAATCCTAAACCAGCTGTGCCATTGTTTTTTATTGTCATCGAATTGACTTATCGGGACCCTTTCCAAATTTTTCTGCCGCCAACCCAAAATTTGAAAAATTTCCTAAGGGGGCATTGATACTCTATACCTTCACTAGGGCACAACAATGACTTATTTGGTGCCTGATCAATTTTAAATGTTTTCCAAAATCTTTGTTCAGAGGTCAGTTCTCCCTCTTCAACAAACAAATCATCTAGGTAACAGTCACTTAGGGATCGTTCTGAGCCAAATTCCCACTCTTGGGAGTCAGTTTCGGTGAGGGTTTCCCTAGTGGTCTTGACACTTTCCGAAGCATGTAATCGCTCACTTGAAAGTCCAATGGTACGTCGATCATCATAGTCAGGCAATCCAAACCCTAATCCAAGATACTTTGGTATTTTGAAAGGTTCTATGGGCTCCCTTTGACCAATTTTATTTCTGCCTAGGCCACTAGTACCATCGTAGCCCTTAGCCTTCATTATGTCATATCCCTTGCCATATATCTGAACTGGTAACGGGGGTAGTGTGACAGTATCCTTATAGAGCCATCCTGTGATATCAACAAGGTCCTCATTACTCATGTCGCCCCATTTGATGAAAACTATTTTTGGTGGAACTTTAAAAATTACTTTGGGTTCCATTTTACAACATGGCCGACCATAGACCTTTGGAGACTTGGGTATTATTGTTATGTTGTACGCTGTGTGCAGTTTGAATTCTCCACAGCCGAGGTCCTAGATCTTGACAGTGGATTAAGCCTTAGGGCTTGTGGAGGGTGGTGGTGTGGCAGAAGATGTGGATGGAGCGGATGTGGAAGATGATGTGAGTGCAGATGGGTCGATGTATTTGGATGATGAGGAGTTAGGTGCTTCTTGGTTAATAGGAACTCTATTTTCAGAAATACCCCTTAGGTTGGTACAATATTGGAAAGGGTCGGGGTCTCCATACATTGTTATTTCCATGCCGTCAAATGGAAATTTTTGGCATTGGTGATATGTGGATGGAACGGCTTTTAAGGCATGGATCCATGGACGGCCGCGCAAGATGTTATACTCTATACCTTCACTGGGGCATGACTTTGACTTATTTTCTTTGTCACAATGCGACATGCTACATTATGACAAAGAGGAGCAAAATGTAGACACTAAAAATTGTCCTAAGCCTTTCACTTCTAAATTCTCCATCATCCCCCCTTTTGGCTTTGATAATTAAATAATTTTTAATTATTTAATTATTTTCTAAAGTCATGTCTTCTATTAATTAAATAATTTTAATTATTTAATTAATTCATTCCTATCTTTATTTCTGGCTTGATTAATTAAATAAATTTTATTTATTTAATTACGTCACTAATTAACTCCTCTTCTTTCTAAAATTAAATAAATTCTTATTTAATTAATTTTTGTCCACATTCCACTATAATTAAATAATTATTTTAATTATTTAACTATTCATTAGCCTCTTCTCTCATAAATTAATTAATTTAATTTGGTCCACTCTCTTGAATTTTGAATTAAATCATTACTTAATTCAAAATGATTCCTTTTCTCACATTCTTCTATATATATATATTTTTTTGGGCAAATAGCTACCATAGAGGGTAGCACTCCTTTCTATTAAAACCAAGAAAATTACATTAATAGAGAAAACCACCAGGAAACTAACTCCCAGCCACACAGAACAAGACAATCTTCACTCCCATCGATTCTTGTTGAGTCATCAACCCGACCCACCCTCCTCAAGGCAGAGATCTCCCCTTAATAGAGCTTTCTGTGGATGTTTGGACATTCTTCTATAATTAAATAATATCTTTATTATTTAATTATTCATTTGCCACCTAAATTAAATAATTTTTATTATTTAATTTCTCCTATCACCTCTTTGTCCGTGCCAATCTTATCTTCCACATCAAATCTTATCTCTTGAGATCTCATTCAATTTCATCCCTTGATTGAATTATCTCATAATTCAATCTCAACCCTTCATTTCTTGTCATTGCCCTAATTTTGACCTAAACCTAGTCCATACTACAACATTCAATCTCATCCATCCATTCAAAATGGTATTTTCTATAAAATGCCATTTTCCTCTCATTATAGGGGATGCATTTTATATTTTAGACATTAGACGCTTAGATATTCTATAGACATTGCAACATTTGTCATCTCATTTCACTTAGTCTTGGCATATTTAGGCATAGGCATTGTTAGACATTTAGGCACAAACATTAGACTTTGATCAAATCCTTCAAAGCTTGGTGTAGGACTTAGAATTGTATTTCAGATTGCTCGCATCATGAATCTGAGGGAAACATGTCAACCAGCAAGCTAGAAGGTGTTACAAAAGTGAGTCATGGAGGTCTCGGTGGTTTTTTGGTATAATCATTCTTTTGTTTACTTCCATTGTATTTTGTAATTACTTTGGGTTTATTGTCTTCATTGATTTTCTAACCATCTAATCTAATCCTAAAATTAACCCTCAGTTACAGGTTGAATCACCTCAAGGTTGAAAGTCAATTCTATCTTTGGGAGAACTCTTTTTCTAATGAAATTAGGGAAATGGTACATTTTAGGTGTTCCATTTTAGTGATCCCATTCACACACTATCCTATAAATCCCCTTTTTCCTATGTTTCATTTTAGGCATGCTTTAAAGATGGTGTTGAAAGAATTTGATCCTCTTGCAATACATCTTTATCATATAGTAGATTAACAATTCTTCACTTTTCTCCTTGCCATGCGATAGTTGTAGAATCATAGAATACTCACTATTACATGTATTACATTTCATGCAAATAATTTCTATATTGCAACGAGCACATTCTCATCACCTATCTCGGCTCATCCTTGTCATACATTTGGGGGTCCAAGGGGTTAGATATCCATACATCCTATTATGACACTCATTGTTGCTCCTTTGGCTAGTCATATACATTCTACATACAATGAACAAGATTGGGATGTGGAAGAATTGCTTTAGGTCAGCTCACATGTGTCATACTAGCTTTTTGTCTATTCATGTTCTTTGTGTGATTGCATGTGCGTAATGTGATTCCTTGTATTGTGTTGCTTAGTGGTGACATTAGGTTTGATGTCCGGGTATGTGCAGGATCATCATGGAAAAAATAGGCCCTTAAGTGGCCAAAAATTCAGAAAAATCTAAGTTTGGCAACTTGACATAAAAATTTGAATAAGTTATTTATATTATTTTAAAAATATGTAAGAATAGAATCTTTAGCAAATTGAATGTAGTTTCTAAACTACTAGGTTTATTAAAAAACAAAATCTATTTGGTGAAAATTTGAAATTTCAATGCAAGAGGCACTTAAATTTTAGGCAAATAAGAATTAGTGTCTCCGCTCTAACCACCCTAACTATAATAAGATAATTATTTTTTATAAGATTTTATATAAGTAGAGGACTCCTATGTCCAGATGTGATGCATATTTTTTTTGTAATTTTTTTCCAAGTAAATAATTCATTATGAATTTTGTAGGCCACAATCCCCAAAAAATTTAAAACTCGATAAGAGCAGTGTAGGTTTTTTAATATTATTTTTCCCTGCACATTATTAAGCATACCTTAGGTTATAGGAGATGTGGTTCATGTGAGGACACATGGCATAATCCATCGATTACATGTGTTGCTCCCACTCACACTTGGGTGGTTGAGTTTCACACCCTCTTTTGGCCTTATATGCCACCTCACAAAACCACTCATCTGTCTCTTTTTGAGTAGGTTATGCCACCTATTTGGCATTTTCCAAGTAGGCATAACTCCCACCTAATTTGGTTATTTGGGAGTTATTACCCCTCTTGGAATTATTTTCCCATATTCTACTATATATTCTGCACTCACCTCTCCCTCTTATCTAGTTCAGGTCTAGCTCCTATCTAGTCTAGATGAGTTCATATTAACTCAATCAATTCAAGGGAGAGTTGAGGCATATTGTATCATTTAGTGTGTGATATAACATCATTTTGTTATTGCACTATATTCCTGCATTTTATCTCTTGCTGCTCTCGTGTAGAAGGTTTATCTTGGTTTTGCAGGTGATCCTGGGTGCTCGAGTTCATCAACAACTCTTACATGGTATCAGAGCGTCAGATCTGCAAGCCCCTTCTCAAATTTGAGAGATTTGTGAGTTTTTAATCAGTATTGCAGGTTGCAGCATGCCTTTACTTGTCTTAAGTAGCTGATTCTACTTTTTCATGCTGTTTTTTGGTTGTTGGGGTCGTTTTATGGTGCTAAAGGCATTTTTTTTACACTAGATCTATATTTTCTGTATACTTTGAAGAAAATCCGCCATCTAAGTTTTGTTCGTAGCAGAAAAAAACTATCTGGGTCGTTGCTATTTTCTGCATACAGGTTACATATTTTGCAGAAATTAAATCGGAACATTTCAGCAGACCCCCTCTCCAATTGCATTTTTGATTTTGCAGTCAATCTTTGGAGGGCCATAATTCAGTCATACGAGCTCATTTTTTAGAACAATTTTTTTTGATTTGGGTTAGAATTTCGCAGGCTTTGCAGTGGTATGATCCATTTTTTCTCAAGTGATCTGAATTTTCCAGAAAATCAGTTTTATCAGCAGATCTAAAGGACAGTTCTCGTTTTTGGAACTTCAAATGGCTATAACTTTCACATATGACCTCGGATCGAGGTGATTCTTTTTTTGAAAGTTGATATTTTTTTGATAACTATACATTGGTACTATTTTTAGATTTAATTGTACTTTCAGTATTTGAGTCCATTTTGGACACTTGAAAAACTCTGGAAAACAACTCCAAAATTGTAAACGCACTAATTATAAAGTGCCACCATTATATTTTTTTAGGGGGGATCATGATTGAGTGAATTAAGGGGGGTGTCTATGTGTGTTTTTCTTGCATTTTTTCTCTCACATTGCTACAACAATCTAAAATGGATAAATCTGTTCCTCTACTCACACCATACAATTACTTTGAGTGGAAAAATGAAATGGAAATTCACTTAAGGAAGTTAAAATTGTATAGAATAACAATGGGTATTGATAAGGAACCTACAGAAGATGAAGATAAGCCTAAATGGTTCAGTAAGTGTGATGAAGCTTTTGGCACCTTATGCATGGCTGTATCTCCTGATCTACGCTTTCATATTATTTCTGCAAAATCACCAAATGAAGTGTGGAATACTTTGAATACTCTCTTTGGTAAACAGGATGATTTGAGAGCACATTCATTGGAGAATGAGCTCATAGGATTGAGCCCATGCAATTTTGATACCATTCAGGATTTCTTTACTAAATTGAATGCCATAAGATTGCAGTTAGAGCAGTGTGGAGTTAAAAAGGATGACTCACAATTGATTTTGAGTATTCTTTCAAAACTTGGTCCTGATTATGCAGTGTTTGTTTCTACATTTCATGCAATGAAAAGAGCCTTAGGAAAAGGATTTACTATGCCTTCTCTAAGTGAGTTTGCAACTGATCTCACAAAGGAGCAAGTTAAATTGATTCAAATGGGCATTATTAAATCTTCCAAATCTCAAGCCTTGACTGCAAAACAAGGCACTAATAAGCAAAACAAGAAACAACAGAACCAAGGAGATAGAAAGAAAGATTCAGATAAATATTCATCTACTTCTAAAGTAGACTCTAAATTCTCTTCAAAAGAGGATTCATCTAAGAAGGAGAAGCTCACTTGTGCATATTGCAAGAAATCTAGGCATGATGAACATCAATGTTACTTAAAACAAATTGATGAGTTGAAGAATCTTTTAGCAAAGAACAACATCAATTTTCCTTCTCGAATGGTTGATTCAGCTTCTTCTTCCAATTCCAAAAATTCAGAATTTGATAAGGAAAAGGGCCATACTACAGGGGCAGGTAAATCAAAAGGTAAAGCTCTTTATGCTTCTATAGGTCTTGGATCAAGGAGATGGCTCCTAGATTCTGGAGCTTCTCATCATATGGCTTCCACACAGTCTATGTTCTCTTCTTTTGAGCCTTGTGTTATGCCACCTATTCTGATGGGAAACAATACATACATGGATGTAATTGGGAAAGGATCTATTGATATTGGGGATGGCACTTTCAATGATGTTTTGTGTGTACCTCATCTTTCAAACAATCTCCTTTCCATCTATCAGATCACTCATGGTGGAACAGGGAAGACTGTTGAATTCACACCTGATTCAGTATTCACATGTGATCCAATTCTTGAGCCTTGTATTCCTTCTCCTCCATTTACTATTGCATCTAAAGATACTTGCATTGCTACATTCATGGCTTCTTGTGATTCAGTGCAGCAAGATACACATTGTCTTCCAGATATAGCTACTTCAGATGACTACTTGACAGACATTGCAGGTTTGTTCATAGAGTCTCATATTTCAGACTTGGG
>VDFB02000015.1:42117441-42142867 GCA_007258455.2 Sequoia sempervirens
AGGTGATGTGTTGATAAATCCTCCACAAGTTGATCCATTCTTTACTACATTACTCATAAATAATAAGTTGGTAAGGAATTGCATGATAGATTCAAGTGTTGCTATTAACATCATGCCAGTAGGGGTCATGAAACAACTTGGCATGTGGGTAGATACTACTGGTGGAAAATGCTATGGTATGAATGGTAGGCCTATCCTAGTGATAGGAATTATGAAAGATATAGAGGTGAAGTTGGCTGTTTATCCACAAGAAACTTATAATATTGACATAACTGTGATTGATACACCTCCTCATTTTGGAATGCTTTTCTCAAGACAATGGACTACAGCAGTTGGAGGAAATGTATAGTTTGACTTGTCCTATGCCACAATACCAGTCAATGGTGAAGAGGTTAAGTTATATAGAGAGCCAAGGATGAATCGGATTGTGGATTATGTTGCTCAAGAGCAGCTAAATTTCTTTTGTGATGTGGATTTAGGGAGTTTTAGGATAGATCCTTCCCAACCTGAATTAGTAAATATTGATCCAATTGATAAGCATGTTTCTAAAGATTAGCACAGTGTATGGAGGATGAATTTTGATGGAGCATATAGTTAGGAAGGAAATAGAGCAAGGGTAGTATTTATCTCACTTGAAGGTACTACATTCAATATTCATTTTTGTTGATGTTTGAGTGTACAAATAATATAGTAGAGTATGAAGCCCTGTTAATTGGTTTGAATATGGATGTCAAACACAAGATCAAACTACTAGTTGTTCTTGGAGACTCTGAGTTGGTCATTTCAAAATTTAGGTCAAAATATGCTGCGAAAAACAAAAGGTTAAAACAATATAGAAATGTTGTGTGGGATAAAATTGAATTATTTGATGCTTTTTCCATTGAGTGGATCGACAGATCCAAGAAATTGATGGTAGATTTCCTAGCCAATATAGCCCTAAAAAGAGATGATATCACCCTAGCCGGAGTATCTCAAGTTGAATTCAAAACAAGGCCTGCTATCCCTGATAATATCTATAGTTGGAAAGTTTTCAATGATGATATTGATCTCATAAAGTTTCTCCATTGCATAGACCAATATGAAGCTCAAGAGATTGACTTTAATGCATTTGTCGAGGAAGTAGATGGCAAACAAACTGTATTTGGAAAAGAAGTTTTGCAACTTAAAACCAACAAACTTCCCAAAGGACTTGTGGCACTAGAAAGGGTATATGATGTAAATGGTCATGCTCTCATGAAGCAAAAACTAGTAAAGAAAGAAGATGTGGAGGAAATCAATCTAGGGACTCAATTAGCACCAAAAATAGTTTACATTGGAAAGAAGCTAAGTCCAACAATAAAAAAAATGTTGATTGCATTGTTAAGAAAATACAAGCACATTTTTTCCTAGTCTTATGAGGATCTTAAAGCATATAGAGAAGATTTGTTACAACATGAGATTCCATTAAAACTAGGTGCAAAAGCATTTAGGCAAAAATAGAGACCCGTCAATCCAACTCTAGAGCCTAAAATGCAAGAGGAATTGGAAAAACTCGGAGGTATTATCAATCCCATTAGATATTCAACATGGGTCTCAAACTTGGTACCAGTAAGAAAGAAAAATGGGGATATTAGACTATGTGTAGACTTCAGAAATTTAAATGTTGCCTCCCTTAAAGATAATTACCCTCTCCCAAATATGGAAGTTGTATTAAACAGAGTAACAAGATGTGAGTTGTTGTCAATGATGGATGGATTTTCTGGGTATAATCAAATCAAAGTTAAAGAGTGAACAATACAAAACAACTTTTACTACACCTTGGGGGACATATGTCTATGTGAGAATGCCATTTGGACTCACAAATGCAGGGGAAACTTTCCAAAGGGCCATGGATGTGGCATTTGTAGATTTAATCAATACTATAATGGTAGTGTACCAGGATGACCTCACTACTTATTCCAAAAAGGAAGAAGACCATGTAGAACATTTGGAGAAAATATTCATCAGGGCTTTCGAATATGGTATGAGTTTCAATCCTAAGAAATGTCACTTTGCTGTCACAAAGGGTAAGCTTTTTAGGGTATATTGTATCAAAAGAAGGAATTAGAATAGACCTTGAAAGAGTAGAATCCATAGACAAAATCCACATTCCCAAAACTGTCAAAGCCATTCAATCATTTTTTGGTCAAATTAACTTTGTTAGGAGATTTGTGTCAAATTTTTCCAAAATTATTAAACCTATATCCAAAATGCTGAAGAAGGGAGAAAAAATAAACTGGACTACAGAAGCCTTGGAAGCTTTTATATCCATCAAAAAGGCCATCAAAGAAGCCCCTATTCTAAAATATCCTAATTTTTCCAAACCTTTCCAAATATTTTCATTTGTCACATTCCACACCATAACAACTGTTATGTTACAAAATAATGATGAAGGATATGAACAACCTGTGTCCTTTTTCAGCAAATCATTGCAAGGGTCAAAGTTGAAGTATGATATTATGAAGAAACAATATTATGCATTGGTCAAAGCAACAAAATCTTTCAGACCATATTTAGTTGGAGCCAAAGTAATTGCATATGTACCACACACAACTATGAAAGATATCCTTGTACAAACAAAGGTGACAGGGAGGAGATGTATATGGATCAATAAGATCCAAGAATTTAATATGGAAATTCAAATTACCAAGTTAGTAAGGGGATAGGGTCTAGAAAAACTAATGGAAAAAGCAAACATTGAAGCTAACAAAATTTGTAATATGGAGAATGAGGATGGTAAAGTTGCAAGCATTGAACATACTCCTTGGTACAAAAACATAGTGTATTATCTCAGACACATGAAGTTCCCTGAAGGATTGAATGATAATCAGAAGAGAACTTTAAAGTTGCAGGAATCCAAGTATGTATTCATAGAATTGGATCTATTTTGGAAAAATAGGGATGGAGTGCTCTTATTGTGTCTAGATGAAACACAGGCAGAACATGTCTTGAGGGAGATGCATGAAGGAGTGTGTGGAGGTCATTATTCCACCAAAACTATTGCACATAAGATTCTTAGGGTGGGCTATTACTAGCCTAAGGTTTTCAATGAGTCTTTTGCATATGTAAGGAGGTGTGAAGCTTGTCAGAAATTTTTAGGAAATATGAAATATCAAGGAGCCTTACCACTTAGACCTTTGCAAGTAGAAGCCCCTTTCCATCAATGGGGAATTGATTTTATTGGAGAAATACAGGAAAATTCAAGTGGAGGACATAAATGGATATTAGTGGCAACTAATTATTTCACTAAATGGGTGGAGGCAATCCCAAGTAAACAAGAAACAAGCATGGTGGTAATAAATTTTATGATGGAGAATATCATAACAAGATTTGGCACACCAATAAGGTTGATCACAAAAAATGGGATGTGTTTCAGGTCTGATGAATTCAAAAATTTCTGCAATACATATGGCATTACTATTTCTTATGCCACCCGTTACCACCCACAAGAAAATGGTCAGGCAGAATCCAGTAATAAAAGTCTTTTGAAAATCATAAGAAGGATGCTAGATGGGAACAAAAAGGTATGGGACTCAAAGTTGAGAATGGCTGTGTTGGTGGATAGGATTACTGTAAAGAAGGCGATCAGAAAGTCTCCATTTGAACTGGTGTATGGAACACAAGCCATGATGCCATTGCAAAACCTTTTACCAATTTACAATTTCATCCTTCAGGAAGACAAGTAGATATTCTAGAGCCAACAGAGGAAAGGATGGAGTAGCTTATAGAACTTGATGAAATAAGGAGAATGGCCCAAAAGAAAAATATAAAGTTGCAATCACAAATGAAATATCTTTTTGATAAAAAAGCCAAAGATAAAAAATTTGAGGTGAATGATTTGGTACTAATGTGGAATGCTATATGTCAAGAAAAGGGAAAGCATGGAAATTTTGAAGCCTTGTGGTTAGTCCCTTTGTTGTCATTGGAAAAGGAGGGGAGGACTCTTATTATTTGCAAAACATGTCAGGTGAAGAACAAGAATTGCCAGTACATGGGCAATTTCTAAAGCACTTGTTTTCTTGAAGAACACCAAAGGATTAAGGATTCCCAGTGCATGGACAATTCTTGACAAGCCTCTTAAAATAATCTCTTTCCATGCACAATAGTTTAGGAAATTAAAGGGGACTAGGACTTGCCAATACATGGAAAATCCTAGAATTCCCTCATTAAAACCAAAGTTTCTTTCCTTGTACAGTAGTGTAGGATCATTTCTATTTCCATCATTTTCACCTCCATATCCATCTTCATTCCATCCTCACTACAATTCCCTTTTTTGTATCCTCTAAAAACCATATGAAGGGTACACCTAGTCTGTACCCAGAGATATTCTAGATTCTTGCAATGATTGGTAAATCATTCATCCCCAACTGGAGCCGCTGTTGGAATCAAAATTTTCATTAAAAAATATAAGTATTTTATCATTTAAAATCCAAAATTCCCACTCATATCTTCATAATAAATCACATTATCACCTTTCAAGGTCATTTTTACCCCTTACCGCGTTACCGCTATCACATTAGCCACCCCTCATAACACCCATATCATACCTCCCTACGAAAGATCATCCCCAAGTAGCTCATGGTACGATGGTGAGAGCAACCACTACTACATACACTATACTGCTATACCTTGTGGGGTCAAGACATAGCCCGTGGTAGAGTAGTACATTGAGGATAGGTGCTAAGGAGACATTGTGGTATCGCAGGGGAGAAAAAAGTGACATGCGGTAGAGTGATACAATGAATAAGGATACTAAGGAGACATACTGAGGTACTGTAGGGGAGAAAAAAGTGACATGAGGTAGTGTGGTAACCAAGTCGTTGGGTCATTTAAAACACACCAATCATATCAGTCAACATCAAAATATAAAATTGAGTTTGATACAAAGATTTGAATTGTGTGAATTTATGAGCGAGGAGTAAATGCATCATGCTATTAAAATAAATGAAATAGGTTAAGATGTTTCACTCATAACAACTAAAAACAAGTTGCAGACCAGCTCAAGTTGCAGGAGTGAAGGGAATTCTTCAAAGTGATTTCTATTTATGGGTAAGTTTTTCTCATCATCTTTTGTGAATTTTGTAAGATGGCACCAAAAAAGACTGAAGTAGGAGTTAAAAAGGATGAAGCCAAAACTAGTAAACCATCATTGTAGTCCCCATTGCTTCCTTGTTGATTGGTTCAATAGACAAAGGACCTAAAATTTTTTTCAAAGACTTAGCTCAAGGCTATAGGGACCCCATTATACCTCAGTCAGGTTGGAACCTTTATTTGTACTTCTATCAGAAGAGGAACAACAAGGTTCTGGCATCAAACCCATGGGCCCTAAATTTGGCTAAATTGATAGTCCCTAATGTTTTCATTGATATTGAACTAATTAAAGCCCTTGACCTCATCTATCATGCCATAACCAAAAATATTAGGCTTCCAAATGGTGGGTGCTTAGTTGATGTCAAAAGAGATTCCATTATAAAGTGTTTCAACATAAATAAACAAGTTGTAACAGAGGTGAATTTAGTGAAATTGGAGCAGGAATATAAGAGGTTGAGAAGAACATATCAAAGTGATGAGCCCCCCCTACACATGAAGAGTTGTGATGATAATATAAAACTCTCCATCCCTTCCTCTAGAATGGAACCTTTCCAAGCCTCATAATTTCAAGTTTATTTCTAGAATACCTATCATGCATTGTGTCAAGTCTTGGGGATAGATGCAGAGGAGCATATACCAATAGGATTGATGAGAATGGCCATGATAGTTCAACATTCTAAGTCAAATGTAGAGTTTCATTTTGCATCTATAATTGAGGAACATATACATGAGGGTTTGCTACAAGTTAGGGAAGCTAAGGCCCCTATTAATTTTAGGAACTATTCTTTATTATGTCACTTAATCTGGGATCAAAATGAAGTGAAGTGGACAAAAAGAATGAAATTGTGTACACAAGATAGTGGAGCAAGACTCCCTGTGCAAAATTGGCATTACATTTGGGACAACAGATGTATAGAATGTGAATTTGTAGTATTTAAAAATAATTTTGTTGTTAGACTAATAGCTGCCCTTGGTTAACCAACACCAAGATTTCCTCAATCATTGATGAAAGTGATGAGGCCTATACAATATAGGCCAAATCAGAGCTATTCCCATAATTATGTCGACTGACTTTTTATTCCTGAACACACTGTAGACACCTAAAAATGACCTAGGCCTGCAAGCTTGATTTTTACCACTTTCGTCCTAGCATAATTATGACATTTAATTATGTCCTTGGTCCACATTCGACTATTGATTAAATAATTCATAATTATTTAATTAATTCATGTCATTTATTCTTCATGATTATTAAATAAATAAATTTTATTTATTTATTTAATACGTCACTAACTGCCTTAATTAAATAAATTGATTAATTTATTTAATTAATTAATCTCATCTCCTAAATTAAATAATTAAATTTAATTATTTAATTGCTAATTTCACATTCTTCTCATTTTAAATAAATTAAATTATTTAAAATATCATGTCAATCTTAACTGTCAGTCCTTTTTGATAAATAATCTAAAAAAGATTATTTATTATATCTTAAAATCCATAATTTAAATTATTTTAATTCAAATTAGTAATTAATCTTCCAAAAATCAAGTAATCGGGCAGATTCTTGATTTTCCCAAATCTTATCTTCAGTCTAAATCTTATCTCTTTGATTTTTCGAATCTTGCAAATCAAGCAATCTTATCTTCTTGATTTTTCGAAAATCTTTATTTCTTTAATTAATTTCCTCATTTATTCTCCACCGTCGATCCGATTTTATTCTGACCGTTCGATTAAAGATTTTTCCCTAACCCTAATTAGGGATTCTCAGGTTTAATCTAAATCGTTCATTTTAGGTTCTCATCAATAATTTATCTCGTCCGTCCATTCGAAATGGCCTTTTCTATAAAATGCCATCTTCTTCTCATTTTTCAAAGGACACACACATGCTGACATTTTGCGTAATTATTATAGGCATTTACTTAGTTTCACATTTATTGTCATAGGCAATTGTAGTATTTCAATATTGGCATTTGTTTTAAGCATAGGCATAGACATTGGCTTTTAGACATAGGCATTTAGACTTCAAGTAAATCCTTCAAAACTTGCTTTAATCTTGTCTCTTGTCAAAGTTGCTCATACAAATCTGAGGGCATCTTCATTTACTGCAAGCTAGGAGGTGTAACGAAGGTCAATCATGGAAGATGGAGAATGCAGGTGATATAATTGCCTTTTACTTTCATTGTATTCCTTTGTGCTTTGTTATATTCAATGGATTTTAATGTTATTTGATCTAACCATCTAACAAATCTATTTTTCCCTTGATTACATTGGTGAACCCGACATTTTGTAGAGAAATTTGTGTGTGTTCTTGTTTGCTTTCACTGTTTTGCAGGTTACAGCCAAGACGTCATACGAAATCCCGTCACTTCATTAGAGCACAGAAAAATGGGCGAATAAAATATTTTCAAACGGTTTCTGGGTTTTGTAGATCTCACTCTCAGCTTTCCAGAACATCAAACGGTTTTAAATTTTGTTGAGATTTGAGAAAGTTATGGGCATTTTAGTGATCGCAGTTTTTTTCAATTTAATTTTTAAACCCGCGTTTTTTTTTGTCTATAACATTCTTTTTGTGCAGAATCGTGGAAAAAGTTTTTTGGGTTTTGAAGGTCTATCATTTAGCTTTCCATGGATATCTACCACTTAAAATTTTGTTAAGTTTTGAGCAAGTTATCGCTGTTTTAATTTGCTGCTGTCATTAATGTTTTATTTATTTATTTATTTTTGTGTTACTAATCTTCTCTTGTAGCGTGTGGCGATCCCCATTCGTGTGTCGAAGACCATTGATTAAAGAGATTACTAATTCATTGTTTGCAGATTCGAATGTCGAAGACAAGATAAACAAACATTGTGCTTGTTTTTCTTTCATAGATTAGCAAACATTTGATTTTGGTGCATATAAAAAGAACACGTCTTCTTTGATTGATTATGCTTGCAAGATGGTAGGTGAGTATGCTCTCACTTGGTGAAAACCTCGTGATCAGAAAACCAGACCCATCTTTATTTGTTAATTACCCTTCACGATTCGGTATATCGGAGTATCCTCTCCCCTTGCGCATTCGTGCGATCCTGGGTGTAAGAGAAACGGTTATCGACTCTAGAACTTGGGCCTGTCCTGGTGGGAAAAAGTACTCACCCCAGGACGACTCGACTCGGTAGCACCCTCGATAATCGAGGGACTTCCACCGTATATAAAAGTGGGTTCTTGGGAAAAGCCCAAGAATCACGAGTGTGGTTCCGACGAGATGGATCCGAAAGGGGACTCTCGCCGCATTGATCACGCCCCACGAACGGAATGCCCGAATTAAAAACCTCTTGTCTTAGTGTCCAACCATTCTATTGGCCGTTGCTTGGTATAGTGCAGGGTACAGTATCATGCCCGAAGACACTCACTATTGATCCCCTTGAGTAGAGATAGCAGTTCTTGGGAAGTCACTACCCAAGAATTTGAATTTGGTGTGCTCCGAATGATGCACGTGGAGGGTTGCCAATGCCACCAAAATTCTAAGCTATCTGCTCTTAGAAGGAAAGGTGTTTATCACCAATCTGGGTATAAAGGTGGGCTATACCAAGTATACAAACCCTTGGCCTATTGGCCTTTTAGGATTGTACTTGTCTCATGTGTATTGCTTTTACAGCCACAAAATATTGTGCTTGCAAGTGTTTTCTGGATACTGAAACAAACCAAACAACGGTCAAACATCTAGAAACAACCAAGTCAAAACATTGGACCTTTTCTGATCCATTTCACAACATGAACATGCAATCTTCATAAAAAAACATTTTTGAAACATTCATACAAAGAGACCAAAATGGACGAGTATATTTCAAAGACATAGAAGTTGCAACCCAAAATCCTGACATAGTCTCCTTTGTAAAAAAATATATCTTACGTGACCCTCAAAGGTATCTAGCCATGCTTTTGGACTTAGGGGCTAAGTTACCGCAAGGATTTGACATAAATACTTTGCCACCATTTGTCTACCCTCACAATCAACAGTCACTTGACACAAATCCTGCCATTAATACACAAACTAATTTATCACCCTTTTTATCCTAACCTTGACAAGGAAGCCAACTATCAACTAGTCCATTCCAAACCTCCACAAAGATATGCTAGTCCTTTTCACCTATTAATCCCATCCAAGTTCTGCGATCCCCTTATCAACCATCTACCAACTCATCTCAAGTCCCCACATCATACCATACCGATCCGGGTCCAAGTCTCCATGTCCTATTTCAATCAACCTTACACCAATCCGCCGAAGTTCTCCATGTCATATCCTTGTCCTTCAACAAGAATCCACCAGATTCCATAACATATCCAAATCTAAGACTCCATGTCATATCCGGGTCCAAGTCCCCATGTCCTACCCTTGTCCTTCACATACAGTCCAATGCAAGTACCCATGTCCTATCCTAGTCCTTCATATACTAGTCCAGTCCAAGTCTCCCATGTCTTATCCTAGTCCTTCATCCATTAATCATTTTCAAGTCATCCCCTCACAAGCCACATCTAGTCATGAAAATTTTGTCATTGCTCAAAGTCAAATCCCATTGTCTAAACTTGAGGATACATGTCAAAATGAAAGCCCAAAGCATGACCTTATAATGTCACCCTCATGTCAAGAACAAGGTAGTTCATCCCATGACCCAATCTTTCAGCCCATCCATGAAGTCCTTCAAGACAATCATGACATCCAAAACACACCTATCCATGACAACCCCATCTTTGAACAAGACCCTACCATTGACCAAGAAGTCCAAATCTATGACAACCCCATCCTCGACCAAGACCCTACCATTGACCAAGAAATCCAAAACGATCCACTCCTTGACCTTTACGCCATTCATGATCAAACACTTTCCAATCCTATACAGGCCTCAACTATTGATATTTCCAAAATGAGACACTTGCCTCCATTACACACATAGACAATATTCCTCAAGCACAAGAGTATTCTAATATGGACATATTTGAAAATGATCAAGCTATAGCTGAATTTACTGGACTCTATGACACTGACCATAATGATGGCTTCGACATTTGTTTGGAAGCACCAACAGAATCATCTGAACCTGACATGTCACAAGATCAGACCACAAATATTAGTCAGGAATATGTCCAACAAGACAATGAAGCTAAGACACTTTATCACTTAGGGTCATCTGTCTTTGTCAGAGCAGGCTTTCTCGCAGATGAAAATATTACAAGTGACAGTATCCACATACCTAATGATGGGTTAGCATCTTGCTTTCAAAACAATAAATACCCCAAATAGAATCTGTCAAAGCATGCAATATCAAGGCAAAGGACTAGGCATACACGAGCAAGGCATTCTTGAACCAATACAACTTCAGGGAAATTACAGACATCAAGGTCTTGGTTATTCCTCAGACAACAAATCAAATGATGTCAGTGGTACCTCCTCGATACTGGGGGGAAACTTTGTCAGATACAAATGTCAAAATGGAGTCCATGAGAAATCCTTGTCATAAGATTGTTTCCAACACCCCCTCCACCCACACCATGAATCGTCATTCCATCATGAATCAACCTCCCATTTGGAACCAACAAAAAAAAAACTCTTACAAGTCAAAAGAACAAAATCAAATGTCAGCTATTGAATCAAACAAAAGGAAAAAGTGGACAAATGAAATTAAATTGATCCCAAAGAAAGATGGATCAAACAAAGACACCAAGTCAAATACGTAATTCAATCACAATGTGGAGCCACAAGACAAGAGGACTCCCACATATAACACATGTCCACCTCCTTCAAAATGGTCATCAATCAAGGCATATAAAAGTGTTGGTTCTGTTGGTTCCAAACACCATCCCTCCAAAATCTGTCATCCACCATCCCAAGTTTGGAAAATAAAAAGTGATTCGTCCAAATTTCCAAACAATCTTTCCACGTCTACCATCATTCGTCATAACCCTACATCTCGTTTAAAGTCCAATGATCCCACGTCACAAATCCATCATATCATGGCAGCAAATCTTTACCACAAGGACTCTCATGGCATTCTATTGCGATGTGCGTATTTTGATAAGGCCAACTCTAGTATC
The DNA here is from genome assembly GCA_007258455.2 of Sequoia sempervirens. NCBI lineage: Eukaryota > Viridiplantae > Streptophyta > Pinopsida > Cupressales > Cupressaceae > Sequoia > Sequoia sempervirens. Next base: position 42,128,624 of record VDFB02000015.1, read on the forward strand.
AGAAAGGATCACAATAACATCGATCAATTGTATACAAGTGCTACGATCCTGACAAGACAACTTCTACAGCAAGGTCATTATTGGCATATCATGGCACCAGTCTCTATATCAGCACCATCAGTGGATTCTAAACAGTCAGTGGTTATCTAAAGCATCCAGGCTATCCACAAAATTAGAAATATAAAAAAAATCAAAAATCAAAAAATCATCACCCTGATGAAAACCTGGCAAACAGGCGTCTTGGTGACACCAAAAAAATCAAAAATTCAAAAAAAATAGTAAAGAGAAAAATTTCATCCAATGCTGAAAACCTAGCAAACAGGCACCCTAGATAAGTACCATGATGAAAACCTGGCAAACAGGCGTCATGTGTAAAATAAATCGTCTATGTGGACTCTTACACTTGGGGGCAAGTCGTCTCATTTTCCATGCCTTCCTCATGACATTGACATCCATCTAAGCCCTATCATTTCTGCCCATTTTCCCACCTACCTTGGTCTTGACATAAAACTGGCACACATAAATCATGCTTTGGGAAAACTCTTGACATGTCTATCCTTCAGTCATACACAATTCACGAAACATCATGTCATTGACCATCATAGTCTTATTGTCCTTATATGACATAGTCCTTGAAAATCATATGACAATTCCATTAGTCTCATGTGTCTCATCCTTTACCAAGGCCACCTGTTATCCTTTCATGCCTGTCACCTATCTTGGCTTTCCCTTGTCAAACGGTCTAAGGATAATCATCATCCCATCTAGCCCTAACCAAGTCATTCCAAATGCAACGAGTGTAATCCATACAAGCACATTATCCAAAATTTTACTTGACTACGTTCCTAGCCTGGCTGTAGACCACGATAATTTCATCACATTATTGTCATTGTCCTCACATTGTTTCGGGATGCGTCCTTCCCACGTCAAACAATGTTGTCATCACCTGTCAATTGGTATTCAGCTTGACTAGGGGCACAATCATGTTTGTCCTTGGATTCTCATGTGTAGGCATCAATCATATGCATTTGTCACGATCCTCTTAAATGTCAAAAAGACCAAAAACATCATAAAATGTCTTGAAAAAAGACAAAAACATCATAAAATGTCCTTTAGAAAGACCTAAAAATCATAAAATGTCCTGAAGAAAAACAAAAAAACATCCAAATCAATATCAAAATCCTAAAAATGGAGTCAAAGTCAGTCATCTCAATCAGTCCATGTCATTGTTGAACTACGTTGTCTCTGCACATTTGCTACGTAGGCAAGGCCATCAGTCGATGAGTCCCCGAGACATTAGGTCAGTCCTTTTAGGTTGGTCCAAATAAAATCATGGCATTTGTCACAATCATCACATCAGTCAAATAAGTTAGACATAGTCAAAATCAAACACAAGACAGTCATTTGAAACGTCAATGTCAAAATTGGTCAAAATTAGACAACACAGTCCAATCAATCATACAGTCAACATCCTTCAACTTGCCAAAACATATTATTCAAAACAATGTCAGTCTCATCACTCTTTGGTCCTCTTCAAGATGTGTCCTTCTTGGAGTTAGACCTCGTCAAAATGTCCTTTTCCTTTTCAGGATGTGTCCTTCCTGATAATAGGCCCTATCAAACCGTCAACACCGTCAAATTGGAAAAGCTCTTAAATTGTCAAAACTGTCAAACTGACAAGAATTCAATATTTGGCAAACAAACATTGACAAACAAAATAAAATGGCTATTAATCTTTCTGGTCTTTCTTGTCTTATCTTTTGACTATCTTGGCTATTTTGTCTTATATTTTTATTGTCTTGTCTTTTGGTCATGTTACTAGCTACCTCGAGGATGTTCCATGAAGGATTTAGAGGTGCGATGACGTCTCCTGGCCTATTTTATTTTCTTTGACTACTATTTGTGGATTGTCTTGACAAAAAGACTGGGGCAACTTCGCCCTTAGTATGAGTTTGGAAATTCCTTGTCTGTGACTGTCTATTTTTCAAGTGGATGACCTTGCACACCTTGGTCTGCGTCATATCATGGTGTTTGTTGTCCATTTGTGTCATTTTTACTGCCCAATGATGATTAAGAGCAATGAATATTAGTCCTATGGTAATGTTTTGAAGGATTTGGTCTAGGAACTAACATGCATCTTCTTTAGTCTTGTCATCTTCTCTCACCCATTTCATATAAGCATTGCATTCATGTCTTTTGCACTAAAATTTCTTCATCTCTTCATATTCTAGTCTTCTAACCAATTTCGAGAGCACACCCATGTTCTTCGAACCTGTTTGTCCTCTCGAGGGGGCATACCGCAACCCTCCTCGTCATTCTTCCTCATCTTATTTTGCACTGGGGCATTTTTTGACTTATTTTTCTTTGTCACAATGCGACATGCTACATTATGACAAAGAGGGGCAAAATGTAGACACCTAAAAATGACCTAGGCCTGCAAGCTTCATTTTTACCACTTTCATCCTAGCATAATTAATACATTAATTATGTCCTTGGTCCACATTCACTATTGATTAAATAATTCATAATTATTTAATTAATTCATGTCTTATTCTTCATGATTATTAAATAAATAAATTTTATTTATTTAGTAAATACGTCATTAACTGTCTAAGTCTTTCCTTAATTAAATAAATTTCTTAATTTATTTAATTCCCTTTGTCATTTAATTCTTCTAGATTGTTAAATAAATAAATTTAATTTATTTATTAAATACGTCACTAATCGTCTTAATTAAATAAATTGATTAATTTATTTAATTAATTAATCTTATCTCCTAAATTAAATAATTAAATTTAATTATTTGCCATTTAATATTCTTCTCATTTTAAATAAATTAGATTATTTAAAATGTCATGTCAATCTTAACTGTCAGTCCTTTTTGATAAATAATCTAAAAAAGATTATTTATTATCTCTCAAAATCTATAATTTGAATTATTTTAATTCAAATTAGTAATTAATCTTCCAAAAATCAAGCAATCGGGCAGATTCTTGATTTTTCAAATCTGATCTTCAGTTCACATCTTATCTCTTTGATTTTTCGAATCTTGCAAATCAGGCAATCTTATCTTCTTGATTTTTCGAAAATCTTTATTTTCTAATTAATTTGTCTCATTCTTTCTCCACCATTGATTACACACACAATTATTAGAGTATATGGATGTGACCAAGCACCACATATTTTGCCTAAGTTTGTACCTACAAGGGTATGTTTTATAGAATTTATGTGGAAGATTCTTTGGATGGAGCATGATTTGATGAGAAATCAAAGGAAAGGTACATTTTTTCCTGATTTGACTATATTTGAAGAGTTGGCCATTAGGGCTAATATGCTAGAAGAGTTGCAGAAGTTCATGAGGGTTAACTATCCCCTCAAATCTATAAAAGAGAGAGTGTGTGACCTAGAGGGTCATATCAACATGATCAGAAGAACCTTGTTGACAAAGAGGGCCATGTCACATGAATTTGACCCTAAGGAGGATGTTATAAGGAATTTGGTGTATTTTGTTGATGGAACATCTAGAAAATGCAAAAGAAAGGTTAAAAGAACACACTCAATGCGATTTAAGCTCTAATGCAATCTAAGCTAAACAATAGAGAACAAAGGAAAGCTAAAACATAAATAAACTGAACAATCTCACCCAATATCTACATAATTCCATGTATAACCTCGATTGCCCTTTTCCATTTTTCCATTGTAGTATAATTGCCCTCAAATTTTTCTTGTACAAGTATAGCCTATGATAGTGATTTAGAAAAACATAGAAGATTCAAATAATAGATATGCTTCCAAAAGTCATAAGATTTTGGGAGAGATTGGAATGATGAAAGACAGATGAATTTATAGAAAATTGATCATTCGAATGACAGGTTAGGATCAAAAGATCGATAGACGGTTGAGATCGAAAGATTAGACATGCATTCTGATAACTGTTAGTAGTGACATGAGTGATAAAAACTAGAAATAGAGATAAAGATTAAATAGATGATTTAATCCTCGAGTTTGGTATTAAAAACAAAAGAATAGTCTCTGCATAATAAAGATAAATATGGATTAAAACAACTCTCTGTTCGAATACACACACAAGATTTAATTAATTAAATATGAATATTTAATTAATATACATGTACACACAAACGAGTTAGAACTCGATGACTGAATGATATAACAAAGAGTTTATTCATGCAAGCAACTCAGACATTAAATCAGGAGTTAATTGACCGATCTAAATAGGTCTCGAGTCGAGCAAGAGTGAATACTTAGATAACTTACACAATTATCTAAATATAAAAGAATGCGTTAAAATAGATCTTTACGAGTTAAATAATTCATTTAATTCAAGATTTGATATTTGAAGAATAATTAAATAAATAAGATTTATTTAACTAAGTGACGAAGGGATTAAATGAATAATTAAATAAATAAAGAATTTATTTAATTATAGTTGACATATGATAAAGGGTAAATTAAATAAGAATTTATTTAATTTGACAAGAAGGATAAGGTTAATTAGTAACATAATTAAATAAAAAGCGTTCATTTAATTAATCAGATAGAATAAAGAAAATGTGAATCAATTAAATAATTAAGATTATTTAATTAATAGAAGAATTAAAGTTAAAGTGAATTAATTAAATAATTAGATTTATTTAATTAATAAAGAAATGAAGTTCAAGTGAATAATTAAATAATTGACATTATTTAATCATGACCATGAAGAATACAAATTATGAAGAATATTGAAGTCGCAGGGTTAAACCAGATTTCGGTGTCTACATTTTCCCCTCTTTGATACAATGTAATTTTGGCATTGTGTCAAAGAAAATCGATCAAAAAATATGCCCCAGTAATGCCCTGGTTTAAAACAGGTGAAGGTATGTCCCCTCGGGAAAATTGACAAATTTTCAAAAAAATTCAAAAAATTTGGAAATAGTCCCGATTAGTCCATTTGATAGCTAGAAATGTAGTGGAGTTGACGGAATTGAATTTGGAAGTGTTAGGGACAAGTACAGGTTGATTGAAGTTGGAAGTGGATGTGGGAAATAGAAAGGAATGCCACCAAAACCCTAGATATAAATAGAAAATGGGGTAAAAACCCACTCATTTTTACCCACATTGCTTTGAAATTTGAGATTTTTGCTTTGCACTCTCAACAAAGATGTCACCTGTTCCGCACACCCACAATCGATCGTATAGGATCTGGACCTTCAGGTGGTTGGCAGATGCGGACCCCCTGGTATGTACTTGGATCGTGACTTTTGAATTTTTAGTTTTCATGCATTTTCATGTGTTTATTTTAATTTTTTTGTCATGCGTCATTTTTTTGAAAAGCCACATTTGAATGCGTAATCAACGCATTTGTATGCAATTCAAAACATTTGTAAATTCGCATGTGATGCTTAGCATAGGTGTTTAAAGTTTCGACGGATGTGATAAATAGTGACACATTTGTATTTAGAATAAATGCATTTGTTTTTTCTTCAACGCATTTGTAAATACTGCATCGCATTTGCATTTATGATGGATGTTCGTATGCGTAGATATAATGAGTCGCTTTTGATTTTGACTCGCATTTGATATTTCCATACACAATTGTTATTTAAAATGATGCATGTGAAATTTTATGATGCATTTGCAAAATAAAATGACGCATTTGGTTTCTTGTGATGCAATTGCAAAAGAATGACGCATTTCCAAAATAATGGCGCATTTGACTAGCATTTGATTTTGTCAGTTTGCATTAGGATAGGTGATTGATTCTGACATGAGGCATGTATAATGCCATTGCAGGTTATTTTGGACCTTGTTTATATGCGAGAGTTGAGACCATTGAATTTTTGCTTCCAAAATAGTTTGCGGAGCGTAGAGAAATTTTTTTTATGGCATTTGGGTCTCCTCCATGTGTTAGATATGCCCACCATTCAGGAAAACTAGGGGCTACTGACAACATTATGCGAGCGGTGGCACTCAGAGAATTCTTCGTTTCACCTGCCTACTAGAGAGGCTACAGTTACGTTGGAGGATGTTTATAGGATTCTAAGACTTCCTATTAGAGGCACCAGGGTGATGTACGATACTCAGAGGGGTTTCACTGAGATGTGCAGATATTACCCTCACACGAATATTAGATAGTTAGGTATTGACCATTATGAGATTAGATGGCATGTATTGGCTCAGAGGTATAGGCAGTTAAACTGTCTATTGTGTACATTGATAGGTGGTATAGTCCTCCCTGACCGTCGAGGTCATGGATTTCCTGTGGGATGGGGAGAGATGCTAGTTGGTATGCTAGAGTGTCAGGAGGTGTATGCTTGGGGTCCTTGTCTTCTCGCCATGTTATATTTTTATTTGCATGATATAGCCTACCGAGAGGCATAGTCTATGTGTTGTGGTACCACGCTCTTGATGATATGGGTGTGGGAACACATTGCCATCTTTCATCCATTGGTTATAGTTGATGTGCAACATGGAGCACCATATTCCTTCAGTTATGCGGGGGCTAATGCTCAACACCATATGGGAGATACTAGATACTTCAGACATGCTATTGATACCATGGTACAGTTCACATGGAGACCATACTTGGGTTGTCCAGAGTGGTTAGATGAGGATGATCATTTTCCATATTATTGTCAGACACAATATTTGATTGGGTGGACTGTTTCACATGTTCATATTATAGACATTTTCCAGATTGTGTGTTACGACAGTTCGGAGAGTTCAGGATGAGCCTAGAGGATGATCAAAGTTTGTGAGGTCTTCATGAGAGATCCCACTATGGGGTGCAAAGATACCAGTGGCCACAGTCAAGGTAGATATTGATGCATTGTAGGCAGTGCAGTGGGGGTGGAGAGATGGTTTGGCCAATCCAGGTACCATCAAGGCATATGATCAGTGGTGGGCCATTCATTGGCTGATTCCCCTTACAGACCCAGATCAGGATGCATCGATAGAGTGGCAAGGGAAAGGACCGCACGACAGGCGTGGCAGAGGCAGAGGTCAGAGAGGTGGAGGTGGTCGTAGCAATGATGGAGATGGTCATGGAGGTGGTCGGAAGGGTGGTGGGAGAGGGAGGCATGGACGGAGGGGATGAGGGCCACCTTTATCACCTATCCATGAGGAGGGGTGGGAGGAGGAGGATGTGCACATGCCAGATATTGGCAGAGGTGAGGAGGAGGTGCATGTTGAGATTGGTAGGGATGTGAAGCATGTCATAGAGGAGGAGGCAGGCAGAGAGGAGACAAAGATTGATGCCCTTGGCTTACTTGGTGTTTATCAGGATGATTATGAGGAGGGGGATGATCAGGAGCATGAGGTTCGAGATAGGATTTTGGAGGAGTTAGAGGATGAGGATGATGGTTTGGAGAGGGTGAGACAGGATGACACAGGGGCAATTGATCCTGACACTGCTACACTTCGTACCTAACTTGCATCTTTGGAGGAGCAGATGAGGGTTTTGATGTCCGAGTGAGATGTTTTATGGATGGAGAGGGATAGAGCCTTGATGGATAGGGATTAGGCCATAGCTCAGAGATAGGAGACTGAACAACAATTTATAGAGATTAGAGCTCTTTACAGTGGGCTAGTAGAGGTATTTGCTCGAGATCTAGTCAGATCTGTTGAGAGGGCTTCGTATTACAAAGATTTGTATGAGGCAGCAGTTCCTCCAGAGAGACAGGCCCCAAGATTTTTGCAGGCACGCAGTGACAGGTCTTAGACTAGGACCCACACCATGACAGTTAGCATAGAGGATGTTGAGAAGCCATGCAGATCTGGTCCATACGACAGGCCACATTCAAGTCACAGGCCATCAGGATCTCGACATCATTCATCCGCACATTGTAGTCATGATAGCAGTGGCAGTTCAAGATAGGGACATTTATTGATATGTATTGAGACATTGTATTATGATCATATAGCATGTGGGCTTCCATATTTATTGATACATTATGACATTGTGATGTGACACTGTTGAGCGATATATATATATATGATTTTGGGGGCGATTCTCATGATATACAGTTATATTTATTGATTATGCAATCGTTTATTTATACATGTGATGTCTATATGAGATGCCTATGTGATGGATGATCATATCTATGTTATGATGTGTTTATTCAGCCTATGATGTGATATTGATTCTATGTGATGATGTATGTATTAATATCTATGATGTCGATGGATGTTATGTATGCAATTTATAATTATGAGATGCGATATGATGTTATATGTACAATGTTTTCTACATGTGATGCTATACATTTGTAATGTGATGCATGTATTTACATTTGTTTTGTACATGTAATGCTTATGATATGTAATCTATGATGATGAATTTCTATTATGCCATGATGTCCTAGATATGATAAATGCCTATATGTTTGTATATATCAAATGTAAGATGTATGTATGATTGATGATATATAATTTGGAAATGATATTTCTAACATGAATGTGTATGCAAGATTATTTATATTTTTGTGTGTCACAGGACTCCGTCATAATGCAAGAAAGAAGAACTATTAGTGCAAAAAGAAAGATTAAGAAATAATAACAAAAATGAGAGGAATGTTAGTATTAGCAATCTCCAATGTTTCGTTGTATCACTTAAGACATTGCACTTTATCATCATTGGGCGAGACTAATAAAAATGGAGAAAAAAACCATGATATGACATAGATCAAGGTGTGCAAGGTCATCCACTTGTTAACAACAGACAGTCACAGACAAGGATTGTCGTAACTCATACTAAGGGCACAAGTGCCCTAGACTTTTTGTCAAGACAAACCACAAACATCAAACAAAATAAAAGATGGGTCATGAGACATCATCGCTCCTTTAAATCCTTCATGGGACATCCTTGAGGAAACTAGTAACATGACTCAAAATCAACTTTAAAAGATAGTTGACAGACAACAATCAAAGAAAACAAAATTCTGATACTTTGTTGCTTCTCTAAATCCTTCATGGGACATCCTTGAGAAAGCTAGTATCAAGATTCCAATCATAAAATGAAATTTCAATAGACAACAACCAAAGAAAATAGAATTTTGATACATCATTGCTTCTCTAAATCCTTCATGGGACATCCTTGAGAAAGCTAGTAACATAATTCCCACCATAAAGTCAAATGAAATGATAAGATAAATAAGCCATAAAGTCAAAAAGCCAATAAAATATTTGCCAAAACTTGATTTGTTTGTTTGATTTGTTTTGATTGATAAAAGGATTGATTGATAGAGCCTGATTTCAGGAGATACACATACCAAATAAGACTTTGAGTCTAGTTTCAATGTTACGACTATTTGTATAAGGCATGACAAAGCCTGGTTTTAGAAAGACATGTATCGTATAAGACGTTGAGTCTGATGCCGTTGATGTGATAACCTATGTAAGGCTATGTTGACTATTTGAAAATGTCGATATGCAGGAAGGACTTGTCCTATATAAGACATAGATTTATTTGTTGATATCAGTATTCAAGAAGGACTCATCCTGAATAAGACACAGGTTGATTATTTTGATGATGTTTGTTTCCAGGAAGGACACATCCTGTAGCAGACATAAATTGATTTGTTTTGGTTGTTGCTTTGGGAATTTGTTTGATTCAACTTAGAGACATTGCTGACTTGTTCACCAAATTGATGCATGACTTGATATGATGTGCTAACAATTGATTGTGTGTGACAACGAACCCTAAAGGACTAACCTAGTGTGGCATCGGGGGCTCATCGATTGATGGCCTTGCCTACATTCTACACGTAGAGACCTCGTAGTTCGACTTGAATTTGGTTGACAAGACTAACTACAACTAGAAGAAACGTGTGATAGTGCATGTGACAAACCCTAATGGACTGACCTAGTGCAGCCTTGGGGGCTCATCGATTGATGGCCTTACCTACATTGTACATGCAGAGACCTCGTAGTTCAACATGACCAATGACTTTGTCATATAGACATATGGATTGAGTCATGATTTTATACAGACAAACCTAAAAATATTGACCTAATGCCTCAGGGGCACATCGAAAGATGGCCTTGCCTACATCCAGTCGTAGAGGCACATAGTTCGACAAACGAAAAAGACTGACAAGTGCGACTGACTCTTACTCTATTTTTGGATTTTCGACATGTTTTGATTTTTGTCTTTTTGAAGTTTTTCAATGTTTTTGTATTTTCTCAGGAAATTTTGTGATTTTTTTGGATTTTTCTATGGTTTTACGTCTTCAACATAGCCAATGTAAGAACCAATATGACACATATCAAGTGTTTTCCCCTAGTCGAGTATAAGACCAATTGATTATGAATAGGATAAAATGGAGGATATGAAATGCACTCTATGTCAATCGTTCCAGGTTATGGGAAAGACTACCACTTATTACGAATGGTATGTACAAGTGATGGATGGGAAAGACAAGTGATATGTATAGGGAAGTGGACTATGTATAGGGATAAGGACTATGTACAAGGAAGTGGACTATGTACAGGGAAATTAGATTAGAATAATAGTAGACAAAGGTGTAGAGTCAACTATACATGGCGCCTGTTTGCCAGGTTTTCACTATTGGAAAAATTATTTCTCTTTACTATTTTCAAAATTTTCTGATTTTTTTTATGTTATCAAGATGTCTGTTTGCTATGTTTTCACCTAGGTAACAATTTTTTTTATTTTTTTGTATTTTTGCTAATTAAGGCAAGGCTCTCAGAAGCTATGCATAGAACTTATTTAGATGAAGACTATTGATTGGTGAGGAAAATGGTTCCCCTTCACAAGTAGAGATTTGATACTCTCCTGATCCAAAGGCTTCTGTAATAATATAAGGTCCTAACCAGTTAGGTTCAAACATTCCTAGTTTCTTTATGTTTGATTGATTCTTTGGGTTCTCCATTAAGACAAGGTCACCAATATCAAAGTTTCTATTCAAGACCTTCTTGTTATAGCTATGATGAAGGTGATTCTTATATGCTTGGAGATGGTCTAGTTCCTTTTGTCTTCACTTATCTAGGAATTCTAGCTCATGGAGTCTCAATACTCGATATTCTTCATCATCAATTTGTCCTTTCAAGGATACCCTCATGGAAGAAATCTCGACCTCAATAGGAAGAATGGCTTCAGAACCAAATACTAGTGAATATGGAGTGGCGCCAGTGGGAGTACAGATGCTTGTGCAATAAGCCCATAAGGAAGGATTAAGCTGTAAATGCCAATCGTGGCCAACATCATTGACAATCTTTTTGAGGATTCTAATGATAGTTTTGTTAGATGCCTCTACTTGGCCGTTACCTTGTGGGTAGTATGGAGTGGAAAAGTGATGTTGAATATGAAATTCATCACAAAGATGGTAGACTTATTGGTGCTTGAATGGGCAGCCATTATCTGTGATTATGGACTAAGGGACACCATACCGACAAATGATATAGTTTAGGATAAACTTAGAGATTTGTGTGCCGGTAATGTATATCATGGGAATAGCCTCAATCCACTTCGTAAAATACTTAGTGGTAGTGATGATGAACTTGTGGCAATTGGATGATGTAGGATCGATCTTACCTATGAGGTCGAGTCCCCATTGGGCGAAGGGCGGTGGTGATATTAAGGGATGGGGCTCTTGTACTGGTGCATGTATCAAGTCTTCGTGAACTTGACATTGGAGACATTTCTTTACAAAGACATATGAGTCGTTTTTCATAGTAGGCCAATAGTAACCCAGTCTCATAATTGTTTTAGCTAAGGTTGATCATTTGAATGACAGGCCAGGATCGAAATATCGACAGACGGTTGAGATCGAAAGATTAGACATGCATTCTGATAACTGTTAGTAGTGACATGAGTGATAAAAACTAGAAATAGAGATAAAGATTAAATAAATGATTTAATCCTCGAGTTTGGTATTCGAAAACAGAAGAATAGTCTTTGCATGAAAAAGATAAAGATGGATTAAAACAACTCTCTGTTCAAATACACACACAAGATTTTATTAATTAAATAGGAATATTTAATTAATATGCATGTACACGCAAATGAGTTAGAACTAGATGATTGGATGATATAACAAAGAGTTTATTCATGCAAGCAACTCAGACATTAAATCAGGAGTTAATTGACCGATCTAAATGGGTCTCGAGTCGAGCGAGAGTGAATACTTAGATAACTTACACAAATATCTAAATATAGAAGAATGCGTTAAAATAAATCTTTACTAATTAAATAATTCATTTAATTCAAGATTTGATATTTGAAGAATAATTAAATAAATAAGATTTATTTAACTAAGTGACAAAGGGATTAAATGAATAATTAAATAAATAAAGGATTTATTTAATTATAGTTGATATATGATAAAGGGTAAATTAAATAATAATTTATTTAATTTGACAAGAAGGATAAGGTTAATTAGTAACATAATTAAATAAAAAGCGTTCATTTAATTAATTAGATAGAATAAAGAAAATGTGAATCAATTAAATAATTAAGATTATTTAATTAATAGAAGAATTAAAGTTAAAGTGAATTAATTAAATAATTAGATTTATTTAATTAATAAAGAAATGAAGTTAAAGTGAATAATTAAATAATTGACATTATTTAATCATGACCATGAAGAATACAAATTATGAAGAATATTGAAGTCGCAGGCTTAAACCAGATTTTGGTGTCTACAACTGATGTAATACAGACAAGAAAAAGGTGGATAATAATGATGAAGTGGGAGAGTGTAAAGAAGGAGAAGGATAGAAGTTTTAGGGGGTTTTTTGCAGATAAACCCAACCTTCTGAAAAGGATGCAGATGATCCTAAATAAGTATGATGAATTGTACAAAATGGCCCAAGAGGAAGGGTTGGTCCCACTTCCCACACCTCACCAACCACCACATGAAGCATCCACATCGCATAAACCACCCCTATCACCTACAAATCCATCCCCTCCATCTCTTACTTGTAAGCCATAGGCTAAAAGATAGAAGATTGAGTCATTGGTTGAATATGACTCAAGTGAAGATGAAGAACAAGAAGTAGTTCTAGCTTTAGCTGAAAGAAAGGAGGCAGTAGAACAACAGAAAATTCAAAAGCCTCATGATCCCAAGGCTAGGATTTTAGAGGAAGGAGCTGATGAAATTCAAGAAGATGAGAGGGTAGTGGCCTCTCTAAGGTTCATAGAGGATGCTATTTTTATCCATACTAATGAATATAAGGAATTTTGGATTAAAATGAAGATGAAACAATTTGATGAAAGGTTGAAAATCAATCTTATTGGAGTTGATGATTCGAAGCATGCTGAGATCTAGGCTCAAAAATTTGTAGAGTTCAATGTTGATAGCATTAATGTCACCCCTAGGAGTCGAGAGAGATGGTATTGAAAAGTGAAATGATAATTATACCAGGGATGGAGTTGTCTAAAATGTTTCTTCTAGATTAGATTAGAGCACAGGATGACCCCATGTAGGTAGCAAAATTTGATTCAGAAGAAGGTGTCTCAGGAACAGGGTATAACCCTACTACCCAAACACTTGTTGTATGGATGAAATAGAAGAATAAAAAGAAGCCTTGACTCTTGGATGTAGTGCAAGAAATAAGGGGGTCAGCTATGGTTAGAACAATGAGAGACACAACTCCTATAGAAGCTACCACTATGACCATGCATTCTGTAATGTTCACCAAGGATGTAGTAGAAAATATGGAGAAGAAGATTAATGAATATGAGAAGAGATTGAAATTATCAAATGATGAGGTGAACAAGTTGTTTATTGAAAATGTAAAGCTAAAACAACAATTGCAACAGGCCACCACAGTGAGAGGAGATGAATTAATTGTCTATCACCCACTTGTCTAGGAAGAGGATCCACAAATACAACAAATGAGAGATGAAAATGATAAGTTGAATAAGCATAACATGGAATATGTCAAGCACCATATCATAGAGACTCTGAAGAGGATATTGGAGCATAGAGTTGGGATATTAAAGGAGAATATAAATGGGGTACATGAATACTTCAGCAATATGATTAAGGCTTTGGAATAGATATACAATAGCTCCCCCATCCTTGAGGAGCTCCAAAAGATATGGCAACCCACCTTTCACATACTAACCACTTTATGCAAAGCTACACATAGGGATCCAGAGGCCCCATAAAGGCTTAAACCTACACAAGAGATGGTAAAAGGTGTGATCGAGGAGTGAAAGTATCTAGTGGATCTAATGAAGAAAGTGGAAGGTAGGAAGAATACATTTAACTCCAT